>OY720638.1:69971856-70226856 GCA_963169105.1 Ceriagrion tenellum
TATATATATATATATATATAGACTTGGTTTAAAAGAATATGTTTGGAATATATCAGTATGATAATTATTTCTGAAACATACCAAAAATTACAGACTTTGACTTACTCAAAATCGAGGGGATCTCTTAATCCAGAAAAGGTGAAACAGCTTGTTTTCTTGCACAAGAACATGTATTTAAAATAATTTGTGTATGATAACTTAAATAAATTACTTAGTTGTTCTAGATATTTGGACTTTTTTGTGTGCCCTGAATTTGATGTAAGGGATTACATTTTGCACCAACTTGTCCTATTCCATTGAAATTTTGTTTTCATTTGATACCCAAAAAACAAATTTTTAATTTGTTTAAATACTACATAAAATCAGTGTAAAGAATCAATTCCATTTTGCCATTGTACCTGTCTATAGAATAATCTAGGTCATCACCCATTAGTGACTATTTTATCACTTTACAAAGAAATTGGGATATCAGTAAACATTATCGAATTATCGGTATGGCATTATCGGTCAATCGGATATCGGAACATTCTGATATCGGCTCACCCCTACTTCTGTACTTTGCTATCTGTGGACACCAAATTTTTGCTTTTAAAAAGTAATGATCACTTCCTCAGTCCACACCTCAGTATACTCGAACGTCTTGCACTTTCAGTCTGGTCTCTTGTTTCATAATAACGTAGCCTATTATGGAGTATCATTGTCAGTTTTCTTCTCGCCATGCATATTTATGTTTTGGTTTGTGTTCAAACCATCCATTCATAATTTTCAATGCATGTATATCACAGATGTTGATCAGTCTGTGGCTGTTGTTGTTTATGTGATCCTCTACATATTTTCCGACTACTGGGTGTTTCTGTTGTCTGCCTATTCTTGCATTCACGTCTCCTACTATAATTATATCCCGATTTTTGCCATGTCTCTCAAAAGGTAATTCAAAATTTTCTGAAATTTGTCTCTTTCTTCCTTAATTTCATCTTCATTAGGTGCATAGACTCCTATTACTGTTAATATATGTCCAAGATGGTTTAGGTTTACTGTAATGATTCTTTCATCTATACTTTGCCAATTTGTAATATTATCTTTCAGCTTTTTCTTATTTAGAAGAGACACTCCTCTTTTAGCTCGCTCTTGTTTTGGGACTCCACTATATAAATGAATGTAATTCCCTACTTTCTCTGAACCTTCTCCTTTTTTCTTGGTCTCTATCAGGGCAACCACATCCATCTTCATTTTATCCAGGCTTTCTGTGATTGCTTCCATTTTTCCTGTCAAAGACTTCACGTTCCAAGTTCCAAAAATTCATGGTCCATTTCCTTTGCCTAAGTCATTGTATATTTGAACTATCCGGTATCCAAGGCTCCTTTTTATTGGATTTTTCAGATTTTTCCGAGCATTGGGGTGCTGGCCCAATTGCCTAACCCCCAACCTGGAGGACCAGGTATTTTGATTTTGGTGTGTTCATCTCCTAGGCTGATGGCTTGCCACAGCTGTAGAGATCAGCCTTCCCTTTATTTGGTTCTTTTGCCTTCCCGCTTGGATATCCATCAGGAGCTGTTGACCGTTTTTCACGTGTAATCCTAGGCAGGAGCCCTTACAGGGTGCTATCATCTGGTCCAGATGAACCCTGGTTTTTAAAAGAGGTTGTTACTCCTCTATCCCTCCTCCTTTCTCATCCTGGCTTGGGACAAGCAATGGCGGAGTTGGGTTGAGGTAAATTATGAAAAATATCATGGTAATTTTCAGAATTGCCCAACTCTAATCCCTGCTGTATGTCATCTGTCAGCATTCCTTTGCCCTTTGGCAGCAGGAGGCATAACCTCTTTTTTGACATGCCAGATCATCTCTGAGAAAAACATTTTTGCATTGCCCAAACTTCTCAAGAAAGGTTCAGATGGCCAAAACTCCATATTGGAGTGAAGGCCTCTTTGTTGCCTGAATTTATCATGTTCCATCTTCCAGTTCATTTGCATGTGTCAGAAATCAAGCGACAATAGTTTTTCCCCTATTTTTGGAGACATCTACTGGTTGAAAGTCTGACACTTGAACCTGACTATGCCTCCTGTTTCAGGAGATAAATTGTCATTGCTTCAATGCTGACATTAGCAGCTGAACTGGAAAATGGACCTGGATGCACTTCTGCAATGTACCAGAGTAGGGTCTTCCATTTCAGGGAAGTCAAGGAGGGGCATGTATTCCTCAGATGAGTTATATGACTGTGCTCCTTATTAATTATAGCCCAAGATGTTATGGCTAAAAATTGAGCTCAGTATAATATTGATCAGAGAAGAGCTATATAAGTAAATGTGAAGGGGCATCCAATAATGACCCTTAATTAAGTAGTTACTTGTTATTTAGAAGTTTTTGGGTTTTTCCTGCATTGCAGCATATTAGTAGACAACTGCCTAATCCAGACTAGACTTGACCCTAACTGATATTTGATCTACATCTACATAGTACTCCGCAAGCCACCGCATGGGCATGTGGCAGGGGGTGTTAGGTCACCAGCCATGTAAAGGTATAAGCTTTTTGGAGATGAAATGGTGGCATGTATCATAGGAGAGTATTTAGTAGAGCTCAATTTTTATTGTAGTCGCTTATTGTTTGTGAAAAGAACAAGTTTTTGTACCTATCTGTTTGGCAGTGTATCTCTCTTATTTTATCGCATCTGCCAGACCTGGAGATGTAGTGAGGAGTCATCATAATATTCTATATGTTGCTCTGAAAAATATCAATTCTGAATTTGTCAAGCAACCTAAGCCTAGCGTGTAGCCAGTGGCATAGCTTGTGCGTGTGCCGCCCGAGGCGGTCCTTGAGTTTGGCGACCCCGGCCCCGCGAAGAAATACATTTTGCACAGTGACACACTCTTTAAGTTTTATATACATTAACTAGTTTGTGTACAATTATGATATTATTTTCACATGCTCAAATGTATTATGCTTTAAATACACACCCAACATTCTCGTACTTTAAAGATAACAGTGTTTAGCAAAAAGGAAAAAATAGCATAGAGAGGAAAATAGTAAAAAGTTGTACAAAATGAAGATCATCTTTAATTCCGAAATAAAAACTACAAATGTCTACAAAGAAATTTTTCTTGCCTTTTTGTTGGCAAATTCTTCAATGGCCCTGTCCAAATCTATTTTGTCTGTCAATTGTTGCTCTATAGACAGTACCCATGGCAAGATTTCTCAAACGCAAGGTGCTCATAGTTGATCTTTGGTTATTCTTGATCAGTTTTAGTTTTGAAAAACTCTTCACACAGGTAGCAACACTAACAGCAATTGTAAGGAAAATCTGCAGCATTATTACTACATTTGGAATCGAATTCCCAAGGTTATACTTTTGAATAAACTGCAGAAGTTCAAGGGGGCCTTCTTTCCACATCTTTATTCCTTCTTCAATATCAGCAACAGCAGTGAAATGCTGAAGTCTTTTTCTCTCATTCAGGAACTCCTCTGTATCAATGCCATCGTGATCGTGATCTATTTGACATTTATATTCATCATCCAAAAGATTCAATGGGGTAAGAAAGGCATATTTCTCAGCAAGTGCATGCAGCTGTTGAAATCTCGATGTTAATTCTTGGATCACTCTGTCCAGTGAAGAAAACATTTCTGTCCTTAGTTCTCTGTCGTATGGCAATTCAGCGTCCTGTGATCCTTCACCAAACATTTGTTTCTTCTTTTTGGGTCGATACTGACACTCCATGACTATTCCTAGATCAGAGCAAATTTCTTTGGCATAGTTAAGTCCATTATTCACTAGCTTGTCCCTGTTTTCAGATAGAAATATTTTTAATGCCCTGAGTTTTATATCACATTTTTGTATGTTCAATCCTTCAGTTTGGAGATAAGTCTGTGTCTCGTTAATTTCTAGAAAGACGGGTCCCCGCAGGCCAAGAAAACACAAAAAGGATTGCATGATTGCAACACTCCAAGTGGAGCACCAGCATCTGCCCTTGTAGTTGTATTTTCTGCATCACTAGTTAACATTTCTAGGGCACTTAAGATTTTTGAGTAATGTTTCTTTACAACACTTACAGCTTCTCCCCTTGCACTCCACCGAGTTTCTATTATGAGCTTCACACTTTGACCAGTGATTGAAGTTAGAACTTCCCAGTGATGTGTTGATGAAGAAAAAAATACAAACATTCGACCCATCCAAAAAAGGTAACAGAATTCACACCAACAGAAGCTGCATGAACACCTGCCAAATTCAGCTAGTGATCTGTACAAGTGACAAATTCTGCTTTTTTATTAATTTCCGTGATGCGTTTCTGAACACCAGTAAGCAGAACAGCCATCACCACAGCGTTATCATATGCTTGCCCTCTACAATTTTGGATATCAATTCCGTCTTTCTCTAATTTTTCTAAAATCATCATTGAAGTATTCTCGGCAGTTTTACCCTTTGTTTCAATGAAATCTACAAATGATTCCACAACTTTCACTTCATCTCCATCTCCATCTCCATCTCCATCGATCACAACATAGCGTAAAACTTGGCTCATTTGATCCTTATGTGAAATATCAGCAGTGCTGTCAAGTATCATGGAAAAGTACTTTTTACATTATTGATGATGTTGCTTCTTACGTTTTCTCCCAAAATTTCTACTAACTCGTTCTGAGTAGTAGGAGACAGATAGGATGTAGCAAACTTTTTTCCCAGCTGGATTCTCAGAAGATTTTAACGTAGCACTGGATCATATTTTGCTAACAAATGCGCTAGCTCTAAAAAATTTCCTCTACTTTCTGTTGCTTCAAGTTCAACATCACACTCATTTTTCTTATGATTGACTCCTTCTCGATGGCCTTGTAAAGCCAAATTCTGTTTAGCTAGAAGTAAGGATTGCCTTCCACTTCTTCACCTGGCTTTCAACAATTTCTTGTTCTTTTTTATCAAGTGTTACTCCACCAGCAATCCTTATTTCCAATTCCTTCCATTGTGTGAAATTTCTAACGTGATCTACACTGGACTCATGGTCGGATATTCTAGGATTCAGTTTCCACCATATGTTGAATCCATCCTCGGAATTAAATTTTGAGTTAATTCTTTCTGAAAACAGTTTGCAACAAAAGCAGTAAAGAGCTTCCTTGGAAGGGGAGTACACCACCCAAGATCTCAATATTTTTTTGCCATTTAGTCCGAGTTTTAAAAAAACCACTCGCGAGTTAGTTTTCTAGTTTGTCCTTTGGTTGACATGCCTTGATGAATTACTTCACCAAAATCATTATTTAGATTTTGAACCACAGATACGCCTTGATGTACCAGAAAGATCCGTGCGTCATTGCTAATCGTGCTTGGCCAAAGGCAACATCTTTCATGCCCAATCTGTCCACAACAGGTCCTGGAATGTTTTCTTCGTGTTCTTCATCACTCAAGGGAGTTGAATTGGATGAATTGCTCGAAGTTGAATCCATGGACTTTGACAAAGGTTTGGATTTGCAAACTTCTCCATCTTCAGGAGTAGTGGTTTGTATACGATGCATGTATTTCAATAGTGCACCTTCACTATTTTTCAATAATTCTTCTCGTGCCTTTCTTTTTTTTCTGTAAGCAGCACCACTTTCTTTAGCACGCTTCATCTGAAAATTAGGGCGATAGTGTGTTAGAAATTTTTCTTTTTTTTTTTTGAGAAAAAATTCATACAGCATGTCAAGAAAATGAAAAAAAAAACTTTAGATCAAAGTTATGACTGATGAAGCTAAATATCACACAACACATATCATATGTGACACAAGTAATATGCCACAAATTGTACACTGTTTTGACAAATGAAACAAAAAACCTCAGTGCAGGAAAAGAATGCTTCTGTGAATTAAAAATGTATTAGTGTCAGTGGCGAGGCATGCGGACTTCTCTGGATTCGCCAATGACTAAACCAAAATGAAAAAATTAAGAAGGATTTATAGAAGGTCTGAAAATGTTTGCAAGTAAAGGTGCAACGGCAGTTGTTCCATTTTTTATTCAAAGAAACGATGTAAAAAGACCAAACTCAAGCTCCAGATTTGCTCACTTTCAAGAATTCGATTCAGTGTCAATACTCCACTGCACTAAGGACGTATTTTAGGGGCCCTGGGGCAAACTGCCTCCCTTGCAACCCCACCTCCAGGCGGCCGAGTCTAACAAGAGTTTACGAGTGTGACCGATAGAAGCCGAACGAGCAACAGATGTGCCAGTTTCAGAGATGACTTGCCTGGCTCAACGACATGTGAATTTTGTTCTTGGTAGCGATGGAATCCTCATGTCCTGAGCGTTCCTATTATTTAACTGACCAAACTGTTAATTCATGCATTTCGTTAAAATCGTTGAACATTTATACTGAACACAGTGCGAGTTCTCCACAGGCAAATTGCCTGGCATAATGATAGAAAAGACTGAAAAGAATAGGAGCTGTTGCGCTTTTCACTCATAACAGGCACTGTGGCCGGTAGCTGGCGGCTATGCACTGGCAACGGCAATGGGGCAAGGCTTTTAAGGACAGTTAAATAATGGGAACGCTCAGGACATGAGGATTCCATCGCTACCAAGAACAAAATTCTATGACACCCCAGTTCTGAAATGCTAGCTTTTTATTTAACTGACAACAAAAGCTTTTGTGATTAAGTTACAAACCTGAAACATAAGAAGTATGTAGCAAAGGTATCTATCTAACAACTGCTTAAGTTTGGTTATTTCAGAGATATTTGTTTCTAAGTTATGAAGTACCGAAGTTGGAGCTTGTCGAAAAAACTGTCTAAAACCGGTACTTTTTACGTTTAACCCGAAGTAAAAAGTATAAAAATGCATTTCTAAAATTTTAAATTGGCTGGAAGTAATGCAAAATTAAATGAGGAAAATACTGGTGTGATTGGTTTTTCTGTACGCCGCTTTGTTACTTTGTTATTTGTAACCAAACTCGAGTGCACATAATTTCTGCGCCGACAGTAGTCCAAATCATCACGCCTTGCCACTGATTACTGTTATAGCCTACAGCAGACCCCATAGTGCAACCCCTCTTGGCAAGAAAACGATGGATATAAATGAAGAATGCGATATTTATTACTTACTTATGAAAGAAAGGCCACAGGTTTTCCTGTGCATGACTCACAGATAGTACTTGAGCAGAAGTAGGACACCAACAAAACTACAACGGTACTGCGGATACGCTGATACCATGTTGATACTTCTGGAAACAAGAGCACCTGTGCTTCAGACTTCATCCACCAGGTCGTAGACCAGTCGGTGACTGCTTGGCAACAATGGTGGAATAAAGTGACTCACTGCCGGACATCGCAAACACTGTCACAGAGAGTTCCTCGACTACTTACTAGCAGTACTTTTTTAGTACGTTTCACCCCACCCCGACAGTCGCCGCCAAGGTCATTCGTGGGGGTGGTCCCCTTAGCAGCACGTACTAGTGTTGCCAAGTGTGCCCATCGAAATTATAATGAGTAATGATAGAGAAACACAGAGATGTCTCCCTAACCATGTCACGTCATTATCATTTCATGTCTCACTCAACACAAACAGTGGTATGATTGAATAATATATGAACTATACATTGAATGCTTCCTTCATTGCACGAACATAGTTTATCGTCCAAATGATATCATCATCTTCTTCATCCGAATAGATTGTCTTGATATTTGTATAAAACATCAAGTCTAAATTTGAACAGTCAATCTGAGAGCATTTCCCATCTTAGTTGCTGCAGAAGGCTTGTAAAACTAATGGAACTATATTAGTGACTTTTAACATATCATGCTGAAAACTAGCTTCATAGTTTAATCTGATATCAGTACCACTTTCTTTAACTCGCTTCATCTGAAAATAGGGAGATAGTCTGTTAAAAATATAAAATACTTGTCTTTTAGAGAACAATTCATACAGCATGTTATAAAAAGATGAAAAAATTAGATCCAAGTTTAATGACTGATGAAGCTTAATATCACAGGATTTGTGATACAAGTGACATGCCACAAATTCTACTCTGTTTTGACAAATAAAACATAGAGAAAAAACTCAGTGCAGCAAAAGAATGCTTCTGTGAATTAAAAATTTAATAGTATAATGGCCTTCTGCAGACCCCACATTGCCGCCCCCTTAAAAGTGCACACCCGGGGCGGACCGTTCCCCCCCAGGCCCCTCCCCCCCCCACCTAGGTATGCTGCTGCGTGTAGCCTCCATGGCTGTAGGGGCTCCCACCTTAATCCCTGTAAGAGTTGTGAGATGCTCTATGTATGCTTGTAGCACTTTTTAACAAAGCTCGCTGCTTTCCTTCGTATTTTATTAATTTTTTTGGTTAACTCTATTTGACCAGGGTCCAAAATGCTCACGGCGTACTCAAGGTGTGGCCTAACCAAAGCGAAGTAGCATCTCTCTTAGACTTTTTCATCCGAGGACCTTCCTATTTTATGTTTAACAAAACCTAGTTTCTTTAATGCTGAGCCACATATGTTCTGTATATGTAATCCCCATGATATATCAGAAGGACCAGTGCCCAACAAATTCCCAAAAATTCAGTCCTGATGATGCCTACTGGAATTTTGGTAAGACAGTTGTACCCTAATATGCAGCAATGCGGGAAGAACCTGAATATTTTTTAATTACAAAAAAACTGCAGAAGTTTTTGTAGCAAGTTGCTACTTGATTTAAGGCAACCTCCTGTGGCTTTATTTGCTAGCTAGTTTCTTCCAGTGTTTCCTGTAAGTTAACTTGTACAAAACATTTCAGCTGCCCCAGTTCTCCAATGGGACTTATCAAGCTACTGAGGAAGGGACTGCCAAAGTAATTGATAAATATTTCCATGGGGAATTGATCTACAAAAGAAATCTCCGAATGGGGAAAAAAGTTGCTGCACTCCTTCGAGATAACCCAGACAAGAGTTTTTTCTTTGCATTTGGAGCAGGTATGTATTTATGATTGTTACTTTTGTGTGACTCTGCAGGTCTGGCCAAAATTACTGTGGAATATGGCTTGAATAGCCCAAGGGTGAACATACCTTGTGTAGTCCGGAAGCTATTCTAAGAAAAAAAATCACTTCTGCAGTCATTGTCCTGCCTCTTCGACATTCCCAGTATTCTCTAATTACTATGAAATCCATTTATAGCATGGCCTGAATCAAGCTCTTTCCCATTTGTGACTGTTTAAAAATTGAAAATGCCTAAAACAGAACACAAAATGCTTGTGCATAATTCCTTATTTAGATTTTCCCATTTGTAACATGTTCCTGCTGGTAAAGTAGAAATTTTATGAATCACAGTGCACTCATTCCAAATGACTAAAGCCTCCAAAAATGCAATGTATTAGTAAAATCCTTGAATCACTCCTTGTCCCACATTGAACAAATCCCACTTGTAACATTGGAAAAAGTGTTCCTGGACTCCCAATCCTTTAAGTGAGTTTTGCTGTAGTTAGAAAGCATTGTTCAAAAAAGTTAATACTGATGCAAGGCATTAGTTAATTGTTAAATTTATCCAGATACATTTGTGCAATTAAACTTGCTAGTATGAGGGTGGTGACGGCAGTTTTTTTCCTGGACTATTTCAAAAAGATTAGCTTTTTCAGTGATAAGTACAAATTTTGTTCAATGCATGTGCCTTGGTAGGTCTCATTGGCATTGCACACATGGGCAAAAACTATCACGTCTATGTATAATTTGGTGGAAGGTCACAAAACTTACTTGGCAGTAATGTGGAGGAGACTCCCCATTTACTAACTATTCAAAAATATTCCCTTTTAAAAACTGTGGCTGTTGGAGGGGACTCCATAGAATTGAGAACACTGTCAATAAGATGTCGAGAGCTCATGACCATTTGCACATTACCTGTTAATTATGAAATTCACCTGGTTGATCATATTGTTTTTCTAGTTACAAGTGAATCTTTTGCATTTGCTGTACTACTTTCTTACAATAAGCATCCCAAATTCTGCATATACCTATATCATTCTACTGTTCCTGTGGTCTTTAGAAATTTTGTGTTTACCCTCATGTTTTGAGGTGGCAACTAGATCATAGAAAATTCTTCAAAATTTACAAAATTCACACCTAAACAGCCTGGTATTTTAGCCAATTAGTTCTGAAAGATCTGACTCAGCCAATATTTCCAGTAGCCATGCTAAACCCACCAAGCAAAACAAGCCTGCTGTAGGCTTGATACATGCTTGTCAGGGCAACATTGAAACCTTGCAGCTAGCTTGCTATTGCAAGATTCAGTTTTCTGCTAGACTTCTATGGCCTCTGCATCTATATTCCACCCTAAGTTCCTGGAATCTTTCTGCTTCTTGTCATAACAAGACTGCAGTCATACGTCTTATCATATAAAGTTCTATCATATGGTCCTAAAGGACATATTCCAGTCAAGCTGATGAGCTTGACTGGAATCTCACAGCACTCTGTTCTGACAAGTTTCATTTTTGTGGGAGCATAGACAAGATTGTCATTCTCCCCACTAGATGAGAACATTGCTGCTCTGAGCATGCATGGGTTTCAACTATATTAGTTTGTTCATTGCAAGCTTGCTGCAAGAATGGCAGTCCTGGCAAACTCTCTACAAGATTTATACAATATTGCAGCAACCGTGCATGCTACTAGGGAAGTTCCAAAAACATTATTTATTATCCTTTCTCTGGAAAATATTTCCCTAATTTTGGTGTAGGTAAGATATGATGTCCCTGAAAATTATATTATTTACAGCAACTAGAGGAATTGAAATATTTGCAAAAAATTTGCTGCTAAGCATTAATGGTAACACTTAAAATTTTTCCTGGTGTTTAAGCTTTAAATTTATTATGATTGAGACTTTAAAATGGTTCAAATAATATGAATTACTGGTTTTTCGCTAAAAAATAAATATCAGGAAAAAATTTACATAGTTTCTTTATCAAATATCCACTTGTAAAATGGCAAATTGTTGAGTCTTTATTCAGGTATCAGTATAATAATAATGAACTAAAAATGCTCCCACAATGAGTGGCTCTCATAGAAAAATAGGGAAGCACATGAAGGGTCTCAGAAAGCTGATAGGAAAATTGTAGAGGAGGTAACCAGAAGCCAATGGAGGAGAAGAACCATCCTGCTCCACCTCATGCGAGGGACAATGATTTCGAGGGTCTCCATTGAAGAGAAAGACCAAGGGATGTGAAAGACTGTAAGATTCAGTCTTTTCACTCAATTGACTATGAGCTTTGGCATTGCTCCATCATGTGAGATCTCTACCTTCCGGGTTGTCTGTACTGTGTTTTGTTTATATGTGAACTCATTGTGGGGATGGAAAATCAATCTTCAAACACAGCTTTTACTTTATAATTATTCACAGCACTTATTACATATTCTTTCTTCAAGTTACTGTTTAATGTATTGTCAATTAACTCAGGTCTGTAGTTGCAGAAATTCCAATAATATTTTGAGCGAATTGTCTTCATAATTGCATTTATTACAATATCTTCAAACCGCCAAGTTGACAGTGGCAACTGTGGCAATGAAAAATTACATGCAAGTCAGTGATGGCTAAACTATGGCACATGTTTCAAAGGCGATACATCAAGACTCTTAAAGTGGCATGCTTTATTAATGAACAGTCTTCGTCCTAGAACAGTAAACACAGGTTGTAAAATTATTTTATGATAAAAATTATATCTTGAATGTTTTAAAGGAAAATTTATTAACAAAGTAATTAAATACCTTCTAACTTTTCTATATAATATTCTGCCGAATGTGGCAATTCTGATTTCAATCACCTTCTGTTTCTGTTGGAAGAGAGGAGAGTGAGGGGTATAATGGACAGAGTCACTGCTTGACAAGACATTCTGTGTGTCTGGCAAATAAAAGCAAGACTAAAAATGAAGGAATTGTTTGTAGTAGTAGCTGACCATTTTGAGACATATTGGCCAACATATATGGCATTATTGACTGAGGCAGCTGACCATTTTGCATACTGAGTAATAAAATTATAGTAAGCAGAATGAGAAGTATTAATATATAGTTTGAAACTAATGAACGCCAGCTCTCGAAAAAATTGAGAATGAAAGGGGGAATACATTTCCCGGTGGCTACACCTTTAAGAAAAGAAATCAAAGTCCATTTGAATTACAGGACATTTTAGCCAGAAAAATCAAGCAATGGCTTTCATCATAATATTTCCTCCATGTCCTTTTTCAAGAGTATGTTATAATAATTACTTCTGAACAAACTAGGGAAAATGTTAACACAATCTTCCTGATTGGTGTAGGTGAACTGGTTGGAGAATGGAACAATTATTATAGCAGAATATCATAATGTTCCACAGCTCTCTCATGAAGTACAATTCAATTCCTTATACAGCATTTTTTCGGAGGTGGTTTTAAAAAGCAAAAAATTGCTGAGTCATCCAAGTACATCCCCAGCTGGAACCTTGAGTGCATCCTTTCCACAGATTGAGTTCCCTGATTTAGCTTGTGGTTCCATCAATAATGGTTGGGGGGTTGAGAATTAAATAGTTTGAATTGCTGGTAAAGACTTGAGGAACACCTTAATCTCATTGGTGATAGTTCTTGTAGATATTTCTACTTTTTGTCAAGTACTTTCATTTATTTTGATTTATAGGAGCCAGCTACACCCATGGTCACCTCCCCTAATTACCAGCCAAGCTCTATTTTTGCGTTTTAATACTGGTTTCTATGCTATGTAACTATCTTGAGGGCTCATAAATGTATCAAAGGAGAGATGAGCATCCTATATATAACTCTATAAGGGTGGGAGTGGGTAGGGATGAATGGGAATGTAGAAGGGCATCGGTGTGTATCAAAAGAACAAGGGTGAGTCAATGAAGTCACGAGGAGATGTTTTCATGAAAGTGTAATGAAGAAAAAAATGTAGAAAAGTTCAGTCTGGTTACAGACCACTTGAAGGTCACATATTTCTCATGAGCAGTTTCAAATCAAATATTTTTACCTGGGCAGTTGCCTGTTAAATGGTGTTTATAATACAGCTGTTTACTTTCAATGCCTAATTTCATCTTCAAGTCAACTAAAACTGCCCATACTTCTCCATCACAATGGAGCTGTTCCATGATATCAGCCTCAATACTGTATCAGTTATTTTTTTGTTTAAAATACAATAGCCCTCATGTCTGAGAGGCCCTGTATTTTTTTTACTGAATGCTACTCCAGAGGAAAATTCTGGGAAAAAAATTTTCTCACGTTTCTGAATGATGAGGTGCTGCACAAATTTTGGGTCTTCTATTGTTCTTCTATTGAATGAGTCTTTATGCTCCAGACTTGTGGTTTAGAACTTTCTCGTAGTTGACCTCGAATGCTCATTGTCACTCATGCCAGTTTTTAAAAATTCTTCTGATCTTTCAAGTGGAAAATTCACATGCTTATCCTCTTGAAGTTGCACAACACCCTAAATCTTCTGCATCTAAGAAAGGCATTACATATTCTTATAGAAATGTAGATGATACTGAAAAAATGAAGATCATCAATCATTATGCTGTGTGTGCTTCAATAATTTTGGTTCATCTAAGTCTTTTGTATAGGTTCTTGATTTGGATGAATGTGCTTGAAAAAAGTACATGCTTTCGATTCGACCAAGATTATGTTACCCTAAGGCATTTTATCATTGCTGAAAGTTTAGCACACCAAATGGAGCTACCCTGAAAATGGTAAGTGATTGCCGTGTTTTGATTCTCAAATGAGCTACATTATGTATTTTAGGTACAAATAATTTTCATGTGTGCATATTTTACTGAAATATTTAAAGATAGATGTTAATAATAAATTACTAACTGTAGTACTTAGCCTCCAGAATGAAAAAGGACTTTAAACTTTCACAGGACTAATATAGTCTTATACTACTTGAAGACTATATGAGAATTGCATCTCCCTTGTTTTGTATGGACGAGGTGACCACCATGATGTTTCAAGGATATTCTGGAGTAAAATACCCTGCAACTACTTTTGGGAACAGGTAAATGGAAACCAATTTTATCCATTGCATTGCTATGGCATATACTCTCGTGTATCAGTAGTGGACAAATCAAAATATGTAGAGAAAAATGGGAGGTTATATTTTCGTTCCTCAAGACATTCAATTATTGACTAAGAGTATTTATCATGATCCCATAAGCCAAACATGCTCTACTTCCAGCCATTTTAATCACAATGTCTCAATTCCAAAACCTGCCTGACTCACAATAATTGATGATCCGTCTCTTACATCAAATGTGCATCACCTGCTTAATATTTTTCTGTGACCTGTGATTGGTCTTCTAATTGGCCTCTGTACACCAGGGCCTTCCTTTCCAAATTCAGGCCAGGGTGCCAGCCCATCCTGAGAATCTCGCATCACTATAAAGAAAATAGAGTTGCACTCTGACCAGTCTGATGATAAAAGCCCTGACAAATACGAGATAAAGACCAGGTCTTCTAAAATTAAAATAGAGGATAATGTCTGTGAACTGATATCACACTGTAAATATTTGGGGTGTGACACTCCTTATGAAGAAGACAAATACATTTTTAATGAATCAACCAATTTCCAAGGAATATGTGTGACTATAAGAAGTCCACTGGAAGGAAAAATTTATGTCATTAATGGCTGTCCCCATATTACTACATATATGGATTATAAGCTGGGCATCTAGAACAAGAGACTATCTTCAGGTGCACATTTTCCAACAGATTAAAACGTCAGAAATGATATTCTTTTGATCTGTGAAATGCTCTACATGTTTGGACCACGTAAAAAATGAAGATTTAATGCAAGAATTAGAAGTACAACCAGTGACAGATGTAGCAAAAAATTATAAAGGAAGATGGAAAGACCATGTTGAGCACGTACCTCTAGAAATGATTCCCAGAAAGGTTTTAGAGTATAAACCTTTAGAGAAAAGAAGTATTGGGTGACCAAGATTATAATGGTGAAGCAGGAGCAGGCGCAGCCTAACACTGGAAAGCAATAAGAAGAAGGTGAATTTATTATTCAAGTGTCTATTTCAATTTTTATCTCTAATTAAACTAGTTAAATGCCCATACATAAATTAGATGCATGTGTTATGCAACTGGACTCAACTTTCAACATAAGCATAATGATTGACAAATACATTGGGTATTATAAGTACGAAGAATAGTTCTTGGCTGACTCCTCTTAAATGAAATTACAGTAAAACCTCCATATAGCAAAATTTGACCAAAACCTCCCTATTACGAAGTCATGCACCCAGTCCTGGGCCCTTTCCATACATAATGCATGCAAAAAAAACCTCCTTAACAAACCTCTTTAAGAATGAAACCTCCGTACAACGAAGTCCATGTGTGGGCCCCAACATGGAAGTGACCTCTTTTTAACGAATTTATTTCTTAAAAAGCATTTTTATTTGTATATACTATTGCTATTAGTGTTATAACCAACATCGAGATAATGTTCGGTTATTCTCTCTACAGTGACGTAATGTTCTGGTGATTTTTCCCACCGTCAATGAGAGCATTGTCTCAGTATGATCCAAGTGAACGGCCCGGATGCAAAACCTGTACTCATTCCTTCAGCCCTTATCTTTGTGATGTGTGGTATTAATTAAGTTTCATTCATAATGTTAAGGGAGCAGGCTACATTCCAAAAAATCCTTCGCAGACCGTTGGCATTTTCCCTAATAAGATTGATCACTGACAGATAAAAAATAATGGTTTTCACTAATGAAGAGAAAGAGAGTAAATATCCAGCATGGGTTCTATTTTGATTTTCTAGGTACTTTGCATATCAGAAATATAAATGCATACGTTTACCCAATATCAACCATTTTCCCCAGCGCAGTACTCAACCATGAGATGGATTATTTCAGCAATAGAAATATAAACCCACGGCCCTTCTCTTATTATTCGTACCCTTCTGGTATTTATGTTTTTCTTATTATTCGAGAAATCGGAAAACTAATGGACCATATCCCGACAATTCTCTGGCGCTCTGCCGCGATAATGCAATGCCTGCACAGCGATTTGGGCCCCTGGGCCCCTGACTGAGCATGACTACTTCCAGTTCGCTGCATGTTTGCCCTTCCCCCTAACCTACAGAAACCTGAGAAGCCTTTCTCACCTCCCATCAGGATAAGTCTGAAATTCAGCCTGAGTCAGAGTTTCTTAATCTCCGCTCGTTTTATGTTACGAAACATGCTTTGAGACCTCGAAGGGTCTTCCGAGGCAAGCGCTATGACTTACACATGGACTTTTTATTTCAATAATATAATGTTTTTCTTGAACATTTATGGAAAATATATATCATAATCATGATACTTGTAAGTTTCCATTTGAATTAAATTCAAACATGATGGAATTGTGTTGATTTTCAGCATACAACCTGATTTAACTTGGCTTTCCCCTGCTACACAGCTCTGAGGTGGCTTGCAAGGTTTCTCATAGCGATAATGCTGAAATGCTGGCGATGTAGCCCGTGAAAGACTGGTAAAGCGCTATGTTATGCTCAAAAAAGCAGAAAAAGCCAAGTATGCCACACACAATACACCACACACAGCAAAGAGCAAGGAACACCTAAGGTGAAGAGAAAGCATAGCTATATTGCTTCGAATTTCCAGTTGTGTCGAGGCAAATAGCTGTGCTGGTGAGGGTTGCGCCAGGGCACATGTGCAACACAATACACAGATACTACCTGTTTTTTGTACCGTTATTACCCCAAAATAGTCGCCAAGTTAATCACTCACGTGCCTAAAGAATTATTTTCATCCAAAAGATCTTAAATTAGGTATAACAAATTTGTTCCGAATAAAATTAAAAATGAATTAGTGATTCAAAAACTATCTGGCTCAGTCTTTTTTTTTCGGTATAATATTTGTTTTAATGCCTCTATGATAGCCTAAGGTATTTCTAAAATTCGGCTAGCCGAGGCGATTGTTTTAGGTACCGGGACCCCAACCCTGGTTGGGGTCCCGGCCTGCAAGTCTACTCCGCTCTTTTTTACTTTCGCGTGTCATTTACACTCAAAAATTTGAAAATGATGAGGCCGTCCAAATTAGTGGTGAAATGTAAAACTTCTTTGTGGAAAAATAAAATTTTATTTTCCTGACCCATTATTTTCATAGTTTCCCTATAATACTTGAAGTTGCCCCTGGCCCCAGATGTAAGACATTTAATATCGCAGCGTGAGGGATGTTACTGCCCTTTCTTGCAAAAAAAATCTCAGCCATGGTTTCGCCTACGACTGTTCACGATTCGCTCAGAGCTCAAATGCTTCACCCTAAAAGAGTATCGGATCACCTTACTGTGTCGGGTTTCGTTTGCTGCGGCACAGGTGGATGGTTGTGATGGGGAGAGACAGAGGAGTGATATTAAGACTTCATTGGGACACAACATTCTACAAAGGGGCGCAATTTAATTGTCATCTCCTACCTCGGCGGAAGAAATTCACATAAATTTGTGGGAACCTTTTCTGTCCCTCCATTCCTTGACTGTTCACTACTGTCTCAGTACAACTGTGGGTTGTCATTCAGTTCTCTCTAATACGCTGCAGAAATTGTTTATTTAACTGGTTGGCACTAGAGGGCAGCATATATTTTATCATTGTAGTGTTAAGGTGATTTGTATGATCGTACGGACGATAGTAACGGATAGTGATGTGAACAGGGCAATACTCTTGGGAACGCACGATTGGTGCGTTGATCTGTGCGTTGGTAGTTGGAATACGGGCATTAGGGGCCATTCAAGCACTACGCAAGACCTGAATGGGGAGGAGGTTAGGCTCTCTTACATTTTCTTATGTAGGGTATTGTAGGAGTCCTACATAATTTTAAATATGATTTTCTTTACACATGCAATCATGCTTGAATCACTAATAATCGTCGTTCTGTAGCTTTAGTCCTGAAAACAGCCCGTATTTTCTCCTGGGGAAAGGTCCATGAAAAACTAAAAAGGATGTATTTAGTTTATGTACTGAAAAGCAAAACAAACAGTGTTGTTACTGGTTGAGGGTTCAATTATTGCTTAATACTAGTGAGAGGCAAATATACTTTGAAATGGAACATGAATGGATTATCCGATTAGATTACACTATCAATTACCGTGACTAATTGTAATTGGTATACTGCATTAGAGTTATGATTATTATGTCCGTCGAAACTGGATTGCGAAATTAATGTGAGTCGCGTCCTAAAGCAACACGAACTCTTGGCTACTCCTGCGACAAACCAACCCGCACATAAACTCCGTACAACGAAGTAGTCACTTTTCCGGTCCTACCGAATTCGTTATATGGAGGTTTTACTGCAGTATTGAAAGTGTTCATTCCCTCTGGACAGTATAATTATTAGCATTCATTGCACATGATATAGCTGCTGCTTTGTAATGAAAGTTCGATGTGACTACTGTCGGTACAAAAATTATGTAGACTCGAGTTTGTACACTGGTTAAAAATGAATCGTGGTACCCACATGAATGCGAGTTACACCAAATTTTAGCTTGTTTTATTTTACGTTCAACTGTGGCTGCCGATTATTATTACATTACACTCTATTTTTTATTCCGGTGAGAACAAAAAAAAGTGCCGGTTTTTACCGTTTTCGAACAGAGCGCTCTCTTTGACATTTAATAGTGAAGAAACTTTAATTTAATCCTAATGAACCTGTAGTATTGTTAGGGAAAAACATATTGAAATGTATCTTTAAAGGTTCAGTGCTTTCTATTGAGCCATAAAAAAGTTATGAACAATTTTATGAAACAACTTTTTCTTGGTTATGAAAAGTAGTAGAAGGAAGAGCTTGGTCTTGTTTTGAAGCTCTTTTCAGCAGTATTTAATGGCAATTGCCATCGTACTCTCACATTGTGATATCGATTTTTAATGAGTTAATAAACAACCGAGTATTTTAGCGGGCTGTGGCTAGCGATGTGGTGGCCTTCTTCATGTGAGGAGTGGTGAAAATATGAGCCCTGTTGCCACTTGCGGGTTGCTGGTCATACCCGTCACTCATTCGCTCCTTCTGTACATTGCCTCGAAGGGCGAAAACAATCGCTGCATACACTCTTTTCATGAATTTTATTTTAGGTAGCAATTGTTGTCTTTTTAGTATCCAACCATTTTCCACCACCTTTTACTCATTAGGGCCTTTTCTCGATGCACTGAATTTCTTCAATGCGCCTGAAGAGATTCCAATACATGGACGGCCTTCAACTGGCGAATTGCAACAGCGCTCAAACTTTCACCACCACTCTCGCGAAAACGGCCACCTTACCACTGGCTTGAGACCACTAAAATACTCGATTTTTTATTAACTCGTTAAAAATAGATATCAGAATGTGAGTTTCTTCACTATTAAAGTTTAATTCATGATTAAAGTTTCTTCACTATTAAAAGTCAAAGAGAGCGCTCCGTTCGAAAACGGCAAAAAACCGGCCCTTTTTTTGTTCTCACCAGAATAAAAAATCAAGAGTGTTATGTAATAATAATCGGCAACCACAGTTAAACGTAAAATAAAACAAGCTAAAATTTGGTGTAACTTGCATTCATGTGGGTACCACGGCTCATTTTTAATCAGTGTCCAAACTCGAGTCTACATAATTTTTGCACCGACAGTAGTCATCAGCTTCTTGTACTTCAAGTTTTTGCTCTCTTGAAAAGTATAGACATCATGATGAATAGTGTAATTTCATGGAAGTGATATGTGAAAGCTTTGTTTAAAAAATGTAGACTTGAATATATATGCTAATTAGCCCTTGGCTTTCTTAGCTCTAAATACTGGGTGTTGGAACTGTTGGACAGTTCTTCTAACAATAAAATATATGCCAATAGTATTGTGCCATATTGGTCAAAGGTAAAATCACTGTTGTAATGGCCAGGTAGAAAGCCTCATGTCACCCTAGTTAGGGTGTCGCCTTTCATCTTGGGTCCTTGGTCATGTTACAGACTGGGGTTGAGCACCTCATATACATACGGTGCTATCTATGCCTTTATCCTTTTTTCCAAATTTTAAAAAGTATTACGAGTGCTAAGTTAGGTCCCCTAGTTTTGGCCCTTTGTTTGGCATAAAATTTGAATTGTACATTAGTGTGTAAGGTAATTTATCAAGATATTTATGGAGAATGCAGATAAGTAAGGATTTTAATCACGTCACGAGCATCCTTACTCAATATCCTCCAGCTGTTGGGGTCACAACCTTTACTAATGGCCTTTAGAAATCCCTGCTAGTGTTTGGATGATATTGTGAGTGAGCTTTATTATGTAGCTACATACCCTGAAAATATGGCAAAATCCCAAAATTTGGTTTGTTTTCTTATTCATGAAATTCCATGAACATAAATGAGAGAGGGATACATACATTGCTGATGTTGAATCAGTGAGAGATGTCAGTTGTTGGTGGGAGTGATGGACAACACTATAATCATTAACTCATTTCCTCTCCTAAAGAGTCTTTCTTGTGGATGTGTTCTGACCATTAGTTTAGAAAATGTAGTTATATCCTTAAAACTTGTGGCAGTATATGCATTTTTTTACTTTTTTCTTCTGTTTCCAGATTGATGTTGCCATCACTTATTGTGAGCAATCATAAACGTAGCTGCATCAACAATAGCCATATCCTCTATGGTTAACATCTGTTGAATCTGCTCTCTTCTACAGAAGTGACCTCGGCAAAAGCTGGGAGAGTTAGTACAGCTGTTAATACTGAAGGCACAGAAGAAGGAGCCTTGATGTTAGAGCTGATGTAAATTAAATGTGAATGATGAATACTTATTCTGAGTTAATTTTATTGTCAGAATGAGACTTTCATATGTGTTAGGAAAAAATGTACCTTATTTACCAGCCTGTAAGATGTTTTTTTACTTGAAAATGTGATATAAAATCGAGCTGCATCTTTTGAGCCTAGAGTGTATTTGTTATATTTTCTAAACTCTGATCCAAATAATTGATGTGCCTCTTATAGGGTGGGAAATACAGTACATCTTGAGTGAAAACCTCCAAGTTTTGCCCCTGGTCCAACCGCAAAGGAAATGCATTGTACTTCTTCAAATAAGTCAATAAAAGGCACGAATCACTGCCAAGAAAAATTTATCATCACTGTTAACTTTGTTTTATTTTCTGAGAGGCCAACAAAAATTCTAATGAAAGCTATGTTTTATGAAGGACACAATGTAGTAGGATGGATAAACATTTTATTGACCAAATCCACGTTTGATTTAGGGATTTGCATAATTTTTTTCCTAAAAAGCTACAGTTTGGGCAAGGGTCGTGAAAATAACCCATGACTCTTTGTGGCTTGCTCAGCATCCTGGGATGATGTTTGAACATGCTAAGATGCCAGGCAACAGACAATTCCCAGTGGGGATGATGGATACCACCCCCTTAATGCATGGGATAGAGGTGTCTCGTATATAATGGTAAGATGTGGGCCAACCAGGTGGTAAAATAGCCATGAGAAACCCTGTAATGGATGACAAAAATCAAGTACCTACATCTTTGAGCTGAAGATGACAGTAGGAGTGCAAGTGAGACTTGCCAGCCAGATCAATGTACATAGTAGGTAACCAACAAGAAAGGAGGAGAGGTACTCACTAATAGTGAAGCCAAGTCCAGTGAAAGACTATCATTTTAGTTAATTATCCTTAATGATAATTGACCTTCAGTACAATGGCAAAGAGGTGGTGGATACATCTAATTTGATGTAGTGGCCAAGCCTGCAAATTTGACTACACTTTTAGTTATGACATGGACATTCTTCAATAAACTAGGCTGAATATAAGAAGTAACATCAGGCATCACTTTGTGAAAATTCGATATGTTCATGATAAACAATAAAACTTACTATTTCCACACTTTTTTATTATTCACTGACCAGGTTTTAACACAGTGTCATCATCAAGGTGATACATCTCAAGTAACCAAGTTCTTATATACACATTGGATATGGGGGATTTAAAGGGGAGGGGGAATATGCAGGAGGCCACAAATAGTATTGTAATTAGGTGTCAGTTCCATCTTCACACATCGGCTATTGAAGGAGATTTTTAGACTCACTACTCGAAGTTTAATCAAACGTTTGGAAAACAGCTTTGCCTGCACTGCTTACTAGCATTATGAATATAAGAAGTAACATCAGGTGTGACTTCGTGAAAATTGGTTATGCTCATGATAAGCAATAAAACTTGTGCTATTTTTACACTTTTTTATTACTCACCGACCACGTTACGATTTGTTACCATTCGTGATGACCTGCATTCCCCCTCCCCTGCCCTTTCAACCCTCCTATATCCAAAGGGTATATAACAACTCACTAACTTGTGATGCATCACCTTGATAATGACGCTCTGTGTTGAAACCTGGTCGGTGAATAATAAAATAGAGTGAAAATAGTCAATATTTTATTGTTCATCATGAACAAACTTGACTGAATTAAGTTATTCATTGTGAATGACCTGCTTGGTCAATCATAGGTTGATTTTATATGTATTATGACCCACAAATAAATAAAGAATTATTATTATGTATCTTTAAACCACAAATTTAAAAATATTTAGCTGGGCTGGTGGTTGGTGAGTAGAGGCTTTGAGAAGCTCATTTGGCATGAGGGCATGCCACAGCCTTCTGACTTTTTCCAATCCAGTGCCACTGTATCATAACTCCATGTAACCTTGGGCGACCCAACCTCTTCCCTCTTTTCAGACCTTTTATGGGTGTATGAGAAGGATGGCCACTAGAATTTGATTTCTACAGGGGCTAGTCTTCTCGATCTTAAGGACCTAGAGTTAAATTGTGTGGGTGATGGATATATTTCAAAGGGATTATGAACCCCACTAGGATGCCAATTGGAGAGATCATCAAATAGAGTATTGTCAGGATATGCGTTAGTTAAAATAAAACAACACGAGTCGCGATTTTGCTGTAAACTGCCTTCAAAAAACCCGAAGTAGTTTCACCAAAACAAATGAAATACCCAATTAGACAAAAAAAGCAAATGGAACATAGTGTGCAAACAAAAATGGAATCAAGTTAAAATCTAGATTACTGTTTCCAACAAGTATTAAATCAATTGTAAGGGAAATTGAGCTGTAGACACCCTAGTGAAGAGTAAACAAATGCGATACCAGGTTTATTTCCACTCCTTGTCCAGTTTCCAAGGCAATACTAGCTCTATCACCTGCCTTAAATGATGCAAATACACTTGGTTGTTGGTCACCCTCCATGAAAATTACTCATGCCATGAGTATTTCCATGCCTTTTGTACCCTAATGATAGTGTGGATTCTTTCGATTTTCCATAAGTGTAGTAATGTTTTCATTTCATCAAGCCATTGGAATTTGAGGATAAATAAATGCTCCCAGCATAATTATACCTATATTGCGGCACTGTGAAATGATTTATCTTCATGAGAGGGGACCCAAAAGAAACTGGAGTTCCTCATTTATACCAAGTGTATTTATATTTCCAGGATAAAAGTAGTAGTCACCTTCAGAGTGCTTCCCAATGGAGTGAATTCACTTGTCCAGCCGTATATTTCAATTTTGAAAACATTTTTTAAAATTCTATCTTCTCTGATGCCTTTCAAGGCCTCCAGGGTTTTTTGTATCACCTCATTAAATCTGTGAATTGTTTCCCATTCCAATACCTTTTCTTGAAGGGAAGCAAGTAAAATTCACTGGGTGCTTAGTGAGGTGGATGAGACTATGGAGCTATGCCGTTGTCAATAAAAAAATGGTAATGGTTTGTAAATAAATTCACTTTGTAATATTCCACAATGGTTTTTATTATTCCGAACTAGGTTTCAAGTTAAGTCATTATCAAGGTCTGGCGGGGTTGAAGGAGGTTGGGGGGGGGGGGGGAATAAGATGCCGAGATTTGGGGCAAAAGGATAAGATGGTAAAAAACCCTCCCTAGTAATCTTTGAGACGTTTTTTCCTATTTATTCCGACTGACCCTCCATTTTATCTCATTCCATTCTCATTAACTTGAGATGAAACCTAGGTCGGAATAATAAAAACCATTGTGGAATATTACAAAGTGAATTTATTTACAAACCATCGCAATGTTGTTCCACCAAGTGAAGCCAGAGATTTTATTATATATTAAAAAAATGGTAGACTGAGAGTGTCCTGTGAGTAGGCTCATTGTCATGGTGGAAGAGCCAGTCACCTGAATGCTACTAACAGCTCTTACTAAAAAATTCACGAACACTGTACACAACCTCTCCCAACATTACTACTTGATGTACTAAATGTAAGAGAGTATGGACTACACTATGCCTGGTGACAGAAAATCATACTAAATATAGGGGCGAGCTCAATGGCAAGATTTCATTTTCTTTTGGTTCCCTACTTGTATTAACATATTGGCAGGAATATAGGAACCTCTATATTTAAACCTAAGGCCCATTTCATTTAGATGTGTGAAACTTGGTGTACCTCACATTGACTCCTAAGCTGCAAAGTTGTTGCTTCCCTGCCAGAAGAAGAGTTGCATGGTACTCAAAGGTTCAAATGACTGGGAGGCAGGACTCTATACAAAACTTGATAGGCCAAAATTGTTAGGACAGACAAGACTGGCCCACTCCCAACTAAAGTGAGGGATTCTTCAACTCCAAAGCACGTAATCAAGTTTGATTTTTGGGTGTAAGACCCAGAGAAAGAAAAAAGTCCTGTAGAATGATAGTAGGAAGTCAACTCATTCCTCAAAAAAATGAAAAAAGGTATCAAAATTGTTGCCCCTCTATCCTGCACTTTAAGGGAGCTTTAAATGCATTTATATACCAGAAGCAACTGGGTACTCTCAGAAGTGACCCCTTCTTGGGGTGAGAAGCCATGACAAGGTATCCAGGATGAATTGACTGAGAGTGGGGGTCCTTGACTTGCAACCAGTTTGCTTGACAAAGATTTAACCCTATCACTGCAATGGATGCAAAGATACTCCCACAGGAATCATACCATCTATGTGTATGGCTGGTATATATTTCCTAGGCATGTGGAAAGTTAATTGGTGAAGTGTTTGTGTAACAAATGAGAAATTTGACTTTCAAATTTTTTTTTAAATGCTTAAGACTAGAAAAAAATTAACTTCCGATTATGAAATTGTTGATTAAAAACCCTTATCTCCAAGATTAGATGATAAAAGTATGTGGGAATGCCAAATATGCTTTGCCAGACTATTTAGCCCTTGGAGCATGCATCTGTTGTTGAGCATGTGGCAGCGAAGGGTTAAGCTTGTCAGTTGCCACTAGCATATTTGGCCATGTGGCATTCTTAGTAACATTCAGAAGATCAGTTCCATATCTAGGGCACCCTCAGATGTCTGAGAGATTTCTAATACCTGTAAAAAATAAGAGCAGTGAAGTTGGTTGGTGCGGTTTGCTTCTCATGGTTTGGAGCCAGACTTAAACTTATGTATGTAGTGCATGTTCTCAATCTGCATATACCTTTAGTTATTTGGTAAATTGACAAAAAACTAAGGTCCTTTGCACTATAATGGACAGACAAGTTGGCCATTAGTGATAGGATTTTGCAGAAGGGAGAGGAGAGAAACCCAGCTTCAGCATTTAGCTGGCTCTCAATGGAAGTTACTACAGCAACCAGGGTTTAACGTGCTCTCCATGTGGCACCCTAACAAGGATCAGGAGTCCATTAAAAATCTCCTTTCCTGCCTAAATTCTTCTGAAAAATTCCTTTGGAAGGGAATTCAGAATGCAAGACACTCCAATGGTTCGATCCTTGGACACATTAAGAACTAGTGGGTTGGCCTGTGAAGGCTTGAACTGTTTTGGGACTGTAAAAGTTGATAGAATCCCAGCATCACCATCAGCCTTTTCTGAACAAAAAGCATCCAATGTGAATACTGTTTAATGTCCCATCCTATGGATGGATTACTGTATTTGCCACCTGAGTAAGAATTTGGATTCCACTGAATAATCCTGTCCTTGCTAGGATTCAAATCTGAGCCTTCACGATGGAAAGCCAGTATCAAACCATATCACTACCCCAATTCTTTCCTCTTGATATCCATTCTGTTAAGGTCATGCTTTATTTCACTTATCCAGTGCTTGTGAGGTTGCATTCTTTTACTTCTAGTGTGCAAATTTCCCTTGCACATCTTTGAAGCATCCTCTTTTTTAACTTTAGTACAAGATATCCGAGCTATCCTGCATCTGAACTGTCATGAATCTTAAATGGGCTGGATTATTAACTTTGATCGAGTTAGTTCCTTGTTACTTCATATTCTCCTCTTCCTAAATAAGCCCATGAATGTCTGATGATGTCACTTAAAATAACTGAGGGTATTTTTGTATGCTGTTGTCATTTTCCAGACTCCTCAACTTTCCAGGGACATATGCATATGTCACTGCAGGTTTTATTTACATCAAAGTATTGTCTGTTTAGCATGATATGATTTCTTTCATGGATGCATTCTTAAATGCATGCTTTATTAGAGTCATCTGAAGTGACTGGAGCTCCAAGGAAACAAGTCTATCTGATAAAAGATATCAGGTTTTCCTGGTGAATAGCGTGAAGAAAGTCTTCTCAGGATTCTATCTGGGTTAGGAGGTCTATGACCAGGATGGTCATGGACCTCCCAATCTGAATAGAATCCTGAGAAGACTTTCTTCAAGCTTATCTGGTTTTCCACCTTCCATAGAAATTCTTTGTCTTCTGTGAGGAAGAACTGATAATAGTATTGTTTTGGTAAATGTTATAAGAACACACCGTGCTGAAAATTATAGTAGGCCCTCTAATTGTCTGTTTAATGTTGACATTTTATGTTCCATAGATGTACAGTGGATGTTGTTTGGTTTTGTCTGCCAAAATATTAGCTCAGAGAAAGAGAACATCTTATTAAACATCAGATAATTAGCTTCAGGGAGGAACTTTCTCGGATCATTTACAGTGAATACTTTCAGTAACCTCAGAATTGATGCGAGTATGTCCTTCTTGACGGATGTACCCCAGTAGTCCCCACCCATAGATCTGATTGGGGGACTTTTTTAACTCCAGAATATTTTACTGGGAGGAATGCCCTCATGTCATATGTAGAATGCAGGGCTGTATATTCTAGCGAGACTAATGTGGTGGTTTCCCCGGTGCCTTCCACATCGTAGTACCCCAGCTGATTCCATGAACTTCACTCTCGCCTGAAGCTGTGGCTGTTGATACCAGTCCTATCTTCTTGATCTGCTCTATCAATGCCTTCTGCAGAGACTGCTGCCACTCAGTAGTAGGGTCAAATTCGGATAGCATGCAAAAGTTGGTTGGCCAGCCAGGAATATTTTTTCCGACTCTTGGTCTCGAATGTGAGACCCTTGCAATGGGAGTTGAACATGCTGCCACTGGTCCAAACCACACCCAATAGGAGCATGAAGAGATCATAATCTGGTACCTACCTATAATAATGGTGCTAATGTTAATTTTGAATCATTTCAAACATATTTCACCCAGTGATATGCTCTTAATGCTTTCTGTGAAATATTCAGGGAAAACATTCAGGAAGAGAAGTTGTGTAAATACCAGGGCCTTGAAGTGAGCATTTTTTTCTGGTTGCTAGTTCAAACTTAGAACTCACAATAAGCATAAGGTTTTCTTATTTACCTATACTTTTTGTCCTCGAGGTAAAGCTATCAAATTTTATAGCATTATCTATTTTTATTTGTACATTGCATACTAATGGGACTGGCAAGCTAGAAAATCTCAGTTTGCCTGTATTTGGTAAAAGCAAATTCTTCTGTAGTTTCACCAGAATAATTTTTCTTTTCAGGTCACTTCTTAGGGAATCAGACATTGCTGAAAGTGGTTGAGGAGAGTGGATTCCAAATTGAGCATATTCTGCCAGACCTGAAGTTAAAAGAGTGGGTTTCCTTTATTAATGCATTGAGTGCATGTGATGGAGACTAGAGTGCAGTTCTGTCAGTTGTTGTATTAATCTTAATATGCTGCTTGTATATTATGCAAGCTCTGATTTCATTTATGAAAATCGTCCATGTCTTATTCCAAAATAGCCAGTGTACAACTGTCAAAGCATTTTGATGGGTGAGATCATTAATAAGAGAAGCATCTTAGTGTGTCAACTCCAACTGCCCCTAAAATTCACATATTGAGGGTAGCAGAGCATATATGCCTTGTTGCTCCATCAGTGGTTGTCTAAGTTATGTTGGTGCCCAGAAGATCACTCTGCTAAGGTTTTCTGGAGACGTTCAGAGGTATGGATTTCAACCCTAGAACTTGACATCAGTAGTGTAAGCATCTGCTATTAAGACGCTACGTCATTATGTAAAATACTGCATCAGAAACTTCACCATGCATGGCGTGAGCAATCAAAAAGTAAAAATATTGAAATGAATGGTGATGTACTAAATCCTAGATCTGCACCACAGCATAGTTTTCATAGATGCCATGTACGCCGGTGGGTTGATAATCCTGGCAAACATCCATGATGTTTAAGTAGGATCTGATTCTTTCCCGGCATACGAGTTTCTCAAAGTTTTCTCGGGCTTCCATTCGGGTGATTAGGTCCATGTTGGGCGAGGCTTTGATGTTTGACTCGAGCATTGTCCTCAAGGCAGAGGTGATTGCATTTACTGGTGAAGGGTCATCTGCATATACCAAGCGGAAGGCCAGGCATGAGATCAAGTGGTCATTGGCCAGAAGGTTTTGGCATCTTATCTCAGTTTCCCTAAAATTGGTTTCCAAGAGTTACTTAACCCTTAGAGTGCGGCATGATGTGATATCATGTCATGGTTGTCTTTACGCTGGTGCTGATGTTGTTATATCATGCCAAGGGTACTGTTAGTGTTCCAGCTTTCATCAAGGGGCCTGGTGAAAGTTCCCTAATGAAAGCTAGAAATCTAACAGTACCCTTGATGTGATATCATGTCATCAGCACCAGCGTTAAGACAACCATGATGTGATCTCATGTCATGCCGTTAATTAGTTAATTTTTCAAATGTTAATGATTTCAAAAGGGTTAATTAGTACCCTGAGTTAACTTTGAGAAATCCATGATGTTTATGTTTCTATTATATTTATTTTACCATAGGCAAAGTGCATATGAATCGCTATGTCATTATATAAGAAAGTCATTATATGTCATTATATATATATGTCATGGCTATAAGAAAGTTTCTGCATGAAAAATACAGAATTGAAATTATGGAACCATCGGGAGGGTAAATGTTTTAAAACACATGTATATTCTGGTATGGTTTTTGGTCAACAATAGGCATTGCTGGCAATGATTGAATCTCCTAGGAACAATATGGGATGGGATAGTGTCTTTATGATGCAGGAGATACTGACTGAAGCAATAAAATAAGTGAGACATAGACAAATAGATGGGTTTAAAATTACAGCCCATGTAAAAATATTTGATCTGTAACTGCTCTGAAACTGGGCTGCAACAGCTCTGAAACTGGTCTGCAACTGCTCTGATAGACTAATATCTGATCTGGAAGTGGTCTGTTACAGGTCTGTATTTGAAACATCTTCAGAAATCATTCAAATCCAGAAAAGTTCAGTTCAGTTACAGGCCACTTCCAGATTAGATATTAGTCTTTCAGAGCAGTTGCAGACCAGTTTCACGGCAGTTACTGACCAAATATTTTTACCTGAGAGGGCATGTCCCTAATCAGGATAAACATACAACTTTTTGTCTCCATACCCCTCCCAATTCCTTCCCCTTATTCCCTTTCTTCATCATTGTTGTAGTCCTGACCACCTACCATACAATTCAATAAACTCAGAGGGTTCAGGCATGACTTCATGGAAATTCATGTTTAAGTATGAAAAGAATGGCTATGGTGTGGAAATGATTCCTAAAATGCAATGGAAAAAACGTTCCTTCAGAATGCAAAATGTGATGTATGGGTTAGTGACTAAAATGAAGGTGAAGACTCCTATACCATGTGGCTGTATTCCAAACAAGTAGCCAATGTCTTCCTGAAGGATCAGTATAAGATTGCTTTTTACAATGAGAATAGCCTGGGATCCCTCCTCAGGAACACAACGGATAAAATAGACAAACTCCAGCATAGTGGTATGTACCACCAGAAGTTCAGTGACTGCAATGCTGCATATGTGGGCCTGACTGGGAGATCCTTGCTCACAGGAGCAAAGAAACACAAATGTTGTTCCCTGAACTGCCAAATAGACTAGTGACACTTTGCCAAACACCCGTTTGAGGAAAACCACTGCAGTGATTTCATCATTGGATTACTGCATCCAGTTGAAAAGGAGAGGAGAATGGATAAGTGGAAAGAGTTAAAGCCACTATACATGGTATATTTTGTTGTACAAATGAATGGATCATAGAATGTACAAGAAAATGAATGGAATTAGAGCAGGCTCTATTTCCTACTCAGTTATTCAGACATTCATACAATATGCTACTTTACACCGTACAATTTTCTTCATGAAAGAGTTCATACATTCATTTGTACAAAAAAATTGTACCATGTAAAACCGCCTTTGGAGATTAGAAGGTATTTTGGACATGGACATTTGGTCAATGATACTGTGTTAGAAAGGCTCTCCCTCCACTCAAAGCCTCCCCAGATTTCTCCCGCAAACTTGGCCAGACCCTGCTGTGACCCTTTATCTTCCTCCAATCACCGTTATCCTATCTGCCTTTCTTGGTATAGAGATGGGACATTCTGAAAGTTACCAGAGTAATTTTCATAAAATACCTTGGTATTTTTTGTAATTTATCACAACCCCTGAAAATTACTGTACTTTTTAGTAATATTCACCTATGACTCAGGTAATTTTTTATGTGGATATATTAAAAAATATTCTTTTAAGCCAAGTCAATATAGAATTCATACAAGCATACATAAATTAAGGCATGTACAACTCATTGGTGGAATATTTTTATTTTTTTACTTGTAGAATAATAGTTGGGCTATTTTTTGAGCAATTTGAATGTAAATTTCTCACACCATGGCAAAAGGAAGCCAAATGGCTTGTGGGCTGCATTATTTGTTTTTACATTCTCTTTAAATCTAATACATTTATGTGCCAATAGTAATGTTTTAAATGATGTTTATCCCTTATAATTGCTATCAATGTTTCCATAAAAATCCTCCTTAGGTTATTAATCACTGAAAATATTTGGAATATTACCGTAATTTTAGAAAATTATCACCATTTACTATAGTAATTTGCCTCCAATGAAAATTACAATAATTTACCCACCTCTAACTGGGCATACACCGCCTCCCACAATACTCTCCAAAATACCCTGCCTACTCCCTCCTTACTAGAGATGGGCCATTTTGAAAATTACTGTAGTAATTTTTGAAAATTACCATGGTATTTTATGTAATTTACTGCAGCTTCTGAAAATTACCATTATTTTCAGCAATATTCACTTCCGTCTCAGATATTTTCATACCAATATATTACAAACATATTATTTTAAGTCAAGTCTATATACATTTAATACAGTCTTAATTATTAATTTAGGCATGTCCAACTCATTTGTGGAATATTTTAACTTATGTAATATTTATAGGGATATAATTTTCAATGGTTTGAACGAAAATTTCTCATGCCAAAAAAACAACCCTGAATTTCTTGTGGGCTGCTCTGTTAATTTTTAAATTATCTTTATTTCTAATGCATTAATGTCGCAATAACAATGGTTTAAATGGCTTTAATCCCTTGATATTGGCTTCCTTTTAAATCCTTTAATGGCTTAAATATTGCAGAAATTGCAGAAATTAAAAATTACCGGAAAATTACAGTAATTTTTAAAAATTACCATAATTTACCACAGTAATTTGCCCAGAGTGAAAATTATGACAATTTACCCATCTCTACTCCTTCCCTTCCTATTCTTCCCTTTCCTTCAAGCTCTTCCCACCACCCCCTTAACCTTCATGACTCTATATATCATGATTTTAAAAACTGAAATTTGTATCGCGAGGTGATGCCTTTAAGTTGAAACTAATCATACCATTTCAAAATAGTCCTGTGGAAAATAAAAAGTGTTCTTTTCGTAATTACTCTATTTAATGGCTGCTTGCATTGTGCCATGAAAAGAAAGGGAGTAGGAAGAGGAAAAGGAGAGAAGTGAATTATATTTTAAAAGAGTATCTTACTTCGTTGATGTGGGGGTCAAATAATCCCCTTCCCTTTAGTTCTCAAGGCAGCTGCAATCTGCTTCTTGCTGTACAATTTTCTTCTCACAATAGCTCTTCCTGTTCCCATGCCACACCTCAACTCATTTCTCTCCCTTCCCCAAGCCTTACTTTCTACCTCGGTGTATGTCCTCTTTCCTCTCTCATTGCATCTACACTTGCATGATGCCCTGCATATCTATGCTACACTTCAATCTATTAACATGCCACCCTATTACCCTATGGTCTTTGTGCTGGCAGGGTAAAGTTCTCATCCACTAAACCTGGTTTTCTTGAGCTTCACTCCCACCTCATCACTCACAATGAACCAAAGAATGCTATTGGCTCTCAGAATGATGTCATGAAACATGGTTTTGTTGGAAAAAATTTTCATGATCACATCACAGCAGTATAAGCTCCACTTCCGACACTGGGTTCGAGTAAGCTCCATCGAGTTAGAGAATATGTGTAGGAGTCAAATCTAGGAGAGAGCCGAAGCTCCTAGCTCCAGAGCATCAGTTACAGAATTAGGCCCCCGATTGAGTTCTTGCCACCCACAGAATGGGTATTGGTTGAATGCTTTGAAGTTTAATACCATATTTGCCTACATTGATGATGTGCCATTATCATGGGCACCCCAGTTTTAAAAAAAGTTTTGTTTGGGTAAAAAACAAGGGACAAACAAGGGGGATTCATGCTGGTAACATAAGTACCAGGAATTGATAATTGCATTTTTATTAATTTTACTACCCCTCAATGCATCATCCAACCAATTTTGGTGCCTCTTATTCAGTTCTTCCTCTCCTGCCAGACTGAACACTTCCTCACTCATTTTTACCTCTAACCAATTTACTTTTCCTACCTTCTCTATACATACATCCCCAAATCCTTCAGTTGATATTCATTTTTCTTCCTCAGTGATGAAGTTTCTGAGCTATGTAATGCTATGCTAACTTTAAGGGTTAAGATATTTCCATTAAATGTAATTTGGTGTGAATCCTCCATGGTTTTGAAGGTAGATTTTGAGGTAATTATTGTGATTTATCCACCTGAAGTGGAAGTGAATTGAGCTTTAGTGGGAACCAACTACAGGGGAGGGATGAATGGAAAATAAAGTGATGCCCTTTTTGTTTAGGTTCAGAAAAAAATGCATGAGCAGTGCAGACGTTGGAGGAGAGGATAGGAAAGTGCCAAAACCCTCCATTATTGAAGGATTGTCCCACCATGTCACATACAGTGATGGTGGAAGTATTGATGGTGATGATGCAGTCCTTTCTCACATAATAAATGAGCAGAAGAAGAAAAATGCCCAGACAACCAGCTGGATTCCAAGGAATCAGCAGCATCAGCAGAGGAGGACTTTCAATGAACTTTGGGTTCGTTTGCCTCCTTATCCCACCAGGTAGGTGAAACATTTTGGTGTACTGGAGCCCAGCATGTAGACTCCTGCTTAGTTCTGACAAATTAGTTTCTTTGTTGAATGTGGCAGAACTATGGATGCTCAATGTGTTGTGCTCATTATAGCGTCCTTCCAACTCTTTAGCAATCATAGCACGACATCATAGAGTGCGAGAGCATTTCATGGTGATCTTAACTTATATCCGGGCTTGAGGACCGTAGTTACCATCTAATTCATAAAAGCACAAGCATACAATTTTTCCAAAGAAATTATGTGCAAAAAGAAAAGGTTCCCAGTAAACACAGTGTTTTGCAGAAATTATGCATGGAGGTTGCAGCATGCTGTATGTGTCTCTGCAACATCCCAATAATGTCACTGTAACACATTGGTTATGGTGTGCTGATCTGCTGGAAGTTTATCCATAAAAATATTATTTCATTTAAGTTAGTGTTTCAGGTAAAAAACATGTCTTTCATATTTTTTATATATGTTCTAGCCATGTTCATGTTTCACCTTCTTTTAATTTTTTGGTACTTATCTCAAAGTCAATTTTTGTAATACCAGTAATTTATTTTCAGATCTGATTATGAGGTGAGTGTTGAAGAAGAATCGCCCAATGTACAAAATATGTATGGATCCCAAAGAGTATGGTATGGTGTTCCTAGCTCCTCTAGCTCTATTACTTTCTTAAACTACCTCGTTGTCATTATATTGACTACCCATACTTGCTTACTATTCAAGAGCTCCATAAGTTGAGAATTTTGTATGTTTTATTTGTATTTCCATTTGTATTTATTGTGTGAAAAATGTTTACATTTTGATTTTGACCAATGACCTGACAATGTTGTTATGTGCAGTAAAGAATTTTTACTCAAGGCTTGGACTATCAATTCTTTTACTTTTATTACATATGGACCATTATTTTCTGGGTGTTGCTCTCCTCTCTTAATTATCAATCCAGCATATATATGATGGAAAACCAGCTATTTCCCATTATTTGATTGTCATGCACTTATATATTTAGTTTTCCTAACCACCGAATGGTCAGTGCCTCAAGTGCAATGAAGGGAATGAGACTTGGGGATAGCCACATGTATAGATAGATATGATATCCAGCTTAAGTGCTTTGAAACCTTCTTCCCTTCCCCTACTGTATTGAACCTCTCTTTGGCAGACATTGGTTATCCTTGGAGCCTTAGGTTTTGTGACTCTCCCTCAGAACAAATGTTATGAGTAGGATTCCCCTATTGGGATCTCAGAGAGAGAGAGTTTTCCATCCCCCACCCCCTTATTAATCACCACCAGGATGCTTTGGTGTAGATGTGGAACTCTCTCAAAAGCCTCCTGCTATATGCCTTCTACGTGAGTAGACGCCTGAGTGCGATTGGGGAGAAGCCCTGTTGTATTCTGTGGTTACTATCGCCTACCCAGTTGTGTCCCTTTGTCGTAATCTTGGCTCACATGGTAAGCACCTAATATTACTCTCTCTCTCTTAAGAATGCTCAAGTCACTTCCCATCCTGCACACTGATCCATGTTAAATCCTAAATAAAATATTCTCTTGAAACCTTCCTCACAGTGATTGTCTCTCATTCATCTCGACATCAAGGGCAAGGATCCCAGCATATCTTGTATCGTGTTGCCTAGTTGAACTCTGATGAGGGAATCTCAGTGCTTGGCACGACACAAATATAGTGAGCTACTGACATAATGCTGCTGCTAGTGAGTCTAACTCAGAGGCTAGTACATGTGAGAGTTTGACTCCATTTGAACTGCTCTTTTTTTGCAAGTGGAAGGGGAGGCAGGAGAATCTCCAATCATTGGTTTCCACATGATGAGACAGTGCAACACTAATCCAAATTTTGAGGGAGAGCATTTCACATAGATTTTCAAAACCTTCATTGTAAAAGTAAAGCATTGATGTTTGCCATTGTATCATGAGCGCCAAACAAACTGAATCATTGTGGAGAAAGCAGGTGGGAATTTGATTGAGGAATAGGGAGAGGGAATGAAAGATATACAAGGGATGAAAAGTTAAATGTTTGATGATTGAAAGGAAAACAGTTGTTCTTCAACAGCAAACAATGCAGAGATATTTGATTACGGTTAACATCAATAGATTTAAAAAACATTAAGTGGTGTCTTTAACTTTCGATTTTTTTCACCACTAGATTCATAAATGTTCAAAATCTTCATAGCAATAGTAATGCATTAATGTTTATACACATCAAGAGCACTAAACTGAATCTTTGTGGAGAATGTGGGTGGGAATTGGAATGAGTTGGAAGAGGGAATGAAAGAAAAGATTAAATGAGTAAATAATGGGAGATTGAATGGAAAAGTTGTTCTCCAACAGCAAACAATACAGAAATATAAGAGATTATGGTAAACATCATTCCTTTGAAGTCACAGGAAATCTTGTATTAACATTTAACTTAACACAGAAATTTTCAAAACCTTCGTAGAACGAGCATAAATGTTTGCAGTTGCATCATCAGCACCAAACAAACTGAAGCACTGTGGACAATGTCGGTAGGCATTGGAATAAGGAATAGGAAATGAAAAAAAGAAACTGTAAATATTTTAAGATTGAAAGGAAAACGGTTGCTATACAACAGCAAAAAATGCAGATGTATTAGTGATTATGGCGCGCATCAATAGATTGATAAACCAGGAAGTCTTCTCGTCTAGCTTAAATCAGGTATTTTCAGAAACTTCGCAGCAAAAGGAAAGCATTAATTTTTGTAGTTGCATCAAGAACACTAAACAAACTGAATCACTATCGAGAATTGGGATTGGAATGAGGAATAGGAAATGAAAGAAAAAGAAACATAGGATGAAAAGAGTAAATATTTGAAGAATGAATGGAAAACATTTGTTCTCCTACAGCAAACAATGCAGAGTAAGTGATTACGGTTAAGATGATTCTTCTGAAAACCCAGGAAGTCTTGTCGTAACCTTTAACTTAAATCAGAAATTTTAAAAACATTTGCAGCGAAAGGAAATTATAACAACCAAGGGTTCATTCCATTAAAAATTGCCAATGATTCCTCACGCAGCAAATGAGGTCGCTCCACGGAACCAACACCTCATGCCATGTGCACTTTGTTTATTGACAACAGCTGATTGGGGTCACGTGACACTCTGTTCTCCAAGTCTTCTAACTTCATCTATATGATCTACATTTAATCTTTGTTCGGAAAATTTGATGAATGGATAATGTTAAAATAATAATTTACCTTCAGAGTTACTTATTTGGATTTCAAATTCTGCATATTTAAGAATGATAGTATTTATGCTGAATACATCATTAAACAAAACAATGGACTGCAATGTGATAAAACACCATTAATTACACTGTTATAAAAATGATCTAATGCATTATATACATGATATTTGGACATGTATAAATTAAATTTTCTGCTCTCGAGTACGGTGTTCATTGCCGTTGTTGCTAAGGTCGCCATCGCTGACTTCGCCACCCCCCCATCGTCGCCATTACCCAGTGTGTGACGTCAAATAACAGTCGCCATTGCATGAGGGAAGTTTACAGAACGAGAGTGTGTGACAAGGGAGCGATCTGAGAAGGGTGTGATTACCCTTGAGAGGATCACGAAAATGTCCTCGCCTAGTGCTGGAAAGCGTCGTATGGACACAGACGTGATCAAATTGTATCCTTTACGTGTGGTCGAGTGATAGCTGTAAATTAGTGTGATATGGTGTAACTTCTGAATCAGCTGCTTAAGTACATGGGAGGCTTATGGTTTTTCGACCCCCCTAATCCCTGATCCTTCTCCTGATATTGGTTGACATTCCTGTATACCCTAGAGTTACCGCTAGAATCGAGTTTAAGTGCTAAGGCTTGAGCAAAATTAGTTTTCCATTTATGTATGTTTACAAAAAGTGTTGTTTTTTGTGCGCGTTTTAAGGTCATCATTTTCTTTCTGTCAACCGTGACATTCGTCTCAAATTGTGTATGGTGAATGCTGTAATTCAGTCATTGTTATATTTTTTGCATGTGCTGGTTCTATATGTTAATGTTTTTCGTTCTAAGTTATGAATGAAGTGACATCTTCGGTATTACTTTTAACAAAGTGTTACTATTTGAATTGTATTTGCTGAGTGGGGCACACTGTTGTGTGTAGAGTTCCGTAATTTGTTTAACTTTTCCTGTCAATTTAACTATTTCATCAATGCGCGTGAAGCAATGATCCTTAACCTTGGCCAGAATCGAGAGCAAGCACGAAGTGACTATTCTAGGGGGCCTGAATGAATTTTGTGTCAAGTTCTTCGGACCTCGAAGCAGTAAGTATTTACTTTAATTTGTTGTTGCATGATTTAAGTTGAGAGCCTGGGAAGCACGTGCTCCAATCAGTCATTGGTTTTTATTTACAAATTTCATTTCGAATGAAACTAATTGGCTATCGCTTTTCTGGATGGAGAATAACATCTTTTACGCAATTAGGTAATTATTCCTCATTTTAGTCGCTAATTGCAGATCATTTCTCGCTCCCAGGGAATAACTTCCCCTTGATATTGATTGCCAATTATCATGAATTCGCGAGCATAGTGTTTGAGATTTGTTCTTTCCTTACGAATATGCATTTTTTTTCAAAATTGCTGTGGCAGGTTGAAATCTGTGATTTTGAAGTAAAATTTAAGTAAAGTATGAATGTCCGTTGAGCAATATTGCGGAAGCAGCCTGCTGGTAAACATGCCCCGCGTTACAAATAGCAGGGATTTTCTATTAGCGCTCTTGCACGATATCTTGGAGTTGATCGTACCCGTGAGCCTATGCCATGAGTATTAGGTGCTAAATATCCCAAGGTGAAGTTCTCCTATTATGTTATCAAAACTCTTTAAGCCAGAGTTATTGATTTGCTGATCTTGTATTACGATATTGTTTTCGTCCAAGACCTTTAATACCTCGATGTCTATTTGTTTGTATGTATATTTTCGAGTTGTAATTGACGATGCATACTGCAATGGGAACAAAAATACTCGCGGTCAATTCTTTGTTCGACCTCGGTTGGGTGTTTCGCAAGGAGGCCGTCCAAAAATGTAAACATACCACCTGACAGCTGACGTCCCGTGCTGTGAAATGCGCGCTGCCTTTCACAAATTTCTTCCCCGTTTCACACAGCGCAAGCGCGATCTGCAGGGTTTGAGCTAGTTTTAAATGGCCTTGGGCGCGTAGAATTCTCCAGATACGGAAGCTGTGTTGTTCATTACAGATGTAGCGAAAGTGTTCGGACTATTCATTTGTTTAAGATGGTTATCCAGTGGACACGTTGCGTTTTTATAATGCGAACATTCTCAGTAGACTTAAAAAATGGTTTTGAAACTCTTCATTCTTCTCTGATTTCTGTCTTTAATGACTGACGCATGACAGCCTTGAACGTAGTTCTCATGTTCTGAGAGAACATTCACTTTTTTTATTTTAACTTGTATGTAATGATAAATAATTGCGTGGAATAATTGAATTGCATAGCATATAACATTCGCTTGTGATGAAAAGCCGAAGAATAATCGATGATTGGCCATAAAATTAATACGCAATATTTCCAGGTGCTTTTAAATCTATTTTCAATTCGAATAACACCAAGATTTGAGGTCGATCATATCTATACTTTCGGGTCCGTTTTTTGTTCATGCTCCTTTTTCTAAATATGAATCAAAAGTAATGGTGGCAGTATCTGTCAATTGACACTGCGTTAGACCAATAATTCTGATTTTCACATATATTATAAATAAACAGTTTTTCGCTGTCGGATGAATGAATGTAGGTGTATACACTCAGCCGCTTGCTTTTTTATTGTACTTGTAAGTTGAAAGTACCTCAGTGAAGATTTTATTTAGCCTCGAGGATTTATTTGCTTATTCCTTAAAGCTGAAACTATATATTTCCCATAATACAGTGACATTTTATTCAGTGGACCTGAATTCATCTTGAAAATTTGAATTAGTGTTGTGTGGACTCTACATTGTTTTGAGGGAGCCAACGTGGTATATCCATGACTAGTATAGTGTGTCATTCCTCTTACCCCAAATGTTTGAATGAAAATCAATTTTTTCCATGTAATTGCTGACAGCCTTAAGTCAAGTGTAAGCTTAGTCATTAGTTTTGTTGTTGAAGTTAGACTTTTGCCCACTCTCATTTTTGGCTCTCATAGTTGTTAGGAAAACGTGAAGACGCTTCGGAACTGAAATCATTGATCGTAACTCTCCTCATTGCTTGATTCAGGCACTCGTAATGGATTCAGGTTTAGCAAGTTTGAGACACCACCTCAGAAATTTTTTATTTTAAGAACATTTAAAATGGTTGGGGAATTGGTAAAAGGCTGCTTGGGGTCATATCGACATTAATAAGTTTTACATTATTTTGTGCTTCAATAAATAAACAAATTCCCTGTCCGGAGTATCGAGGTCTGTGAAATTCTGAAAGACGTTGTAATGCCGTGTTGAATGGAAGAGAATTGCCTGACGGACGTCTTATTTATTTGAAAACTTATGTGTTTGGGAATTTGGGAGCATTGATTTTTCCGAACAACGAACTCTTTTCTTCTGAGCAAGTGACCTAAGTCCAGGAAAGTTTATTCGGTGATGAATTGTCGCATTATTATTTAGGCTGTATGGAAGTAAGTTAGTATCCCCGAAGCTTTGAAGGTGCAGCCTATACGACTGTAAGTACAAGGTGCGTAGATGGCGATTTTTGGACTTAGCGGGTCCATATAAGGTTTTTTTCGGATAGAAGTTGTGTGCATTTGATTACTGTACTTCACTGCCTACTTATAAGTACGACCTTTTCTATCTGCAATGATTTATAGGCGCTGTGGGGTACGGGACCCAGTGTTGGCCACCCTGCTTGCAATTCGCCTGCCGTTCACTTCTCTTCCGTACCTTCCCCTCCTTACCTCTTCCTCCGTAACTTCCTCTCCACAGGCTCTCCCCCATTACCTCCCCTCCTTACCTTCTCCGCCCTACGTTCCCCTCCTTACCGTTCCCTCCTTCCCCACCCCTCCCTTCTTACCTTCCCACCCTTTCTGCTCTCTCGCCCTTCCGTCATACCTATCGTACTCCGTGACGTAGTTTCCCGAGCTTCCGTCTCTGCCACCAGCTTTTTCGACAGCTGTATTTCGTGTGCGATTAGTGGCTCTTATCTTCGGATGTGGTGTACCATGGAATATTTGATATTTTTATGATATTAGTAATCACTAGGTTCCGGTACTTCTTTATCTCCTGGGAATTGTTCGATTGATTGCCGATTCCGCTTGTGCTGGGGTCGGCTAGTAGATGCGTGCCTGCCTAGCTACTGCCGAAATTTTGGCGGGTCTAAATATTCTCGTTGATTTAAAACCATATCAAAAGCAGATTTTATTTACCAGAAGACCTCTAAGGGCAGGCTGAAAACTTAGGTGATACTGGCCACAGTGCCGAAGTTGTACCCTCAGACGACCCGGAAGTATAACGAATTCTAGGCCTTGCCTCGAAAAAGAATTGCGTGTAGCTACTTTATTTACACTTTTAGGTACGGTGCTATTTTCGATTGCCTTTTCTAGCGCCTTGAACTACGGCGTGGAAAATACGTATATGAATTGCACCCGTTCAGCGGCACATACGGCTCGGAAATAATTCCATAAATTATATTTTAATAATAATAAGTTGCATACTGAACCGGCGGAAAGTACCAAATTACTCCATTCTAGTCTATTCTAGATGTGATACTCTACTCGTGTGTAAACATGTTTTGTGAACAATGAACTTTTTTTTGTGCATGGCACCTACTGAGGGGTCCATAAGCATGAGACTCGAGTCTAGATCCATTCTAGATGTGATACTCTTATTGCTTATTGGCCTTTATGCGTATGGGCCCCTCAGTAGCTGCCGTGCATAAAAAAATGTTCATCTCTGTTTTTATTTTATTTTATTGAAGCCACCGATAAGTGTTTGCCATTCTAGCAGTGTTACCGAATTGTCAAAGAAATCAGAATGGGAAGCCGTAACTAATCAAAACGGAAAATATTGGTTAAATTTGCGCTAGTTAGAAGCTGACCTTTTTTTCCCTGACGTTCAAATATTTCGATGTAGCCAGTCTATTATGGTTGAAACGATCAAAGGCTTAAGATTAAGGTAATGGACTGCAGAACCGATTGATTTAACATGTCATTTTTTCCACCTACAATTTGAGACCATCATTGTTGCGATTGAACAACTCCGAACCTCACTAGGTAGAGTAGACTTTGTACTTGTGCTAGTATCATACCATCATTATTATAAACACATCCCGCTTGAAATGTCTGGCATGATATGATTTTGGGTTCTTCGTGATTTATTATCTTTTTGTATTATTAATTTGTAGCATTAATTATTTTGAACATTAGTTGTATCTTTACGAGTGCACTTCTCGTTGGCATAATCTACTGTGTAGCATTCTCCTAGTTTTCGGTTGGATCGCGCTTTGTTCCCCCTAACTGCTCTTTGGTCTACGCTTAACGGCCGCGGGATCATGCAAGGTTCTGATTTCAACTCTGACGAGTGTTGTGGCGCCTGGTGTAGGATCACCCCGTGCCACACACCCTAGTGGTGGCTTGCACGGTGCTTGTGGATGTAGATACGAGCTCCTTTAACGTTGATGATATTATCAAGTAGCCCAGGACAGCTCCCTTCATTCCCTTAGTGGTGCAAAATCGAACCCACAAACTTAGGGTTAGCAGGCGAAGAATTAATTTCTCCGGGGACGCAGTGAATGTAGTATTTTCGATGACCACTCTTCTCCCGTCGTCGTTCAACTTTTACTGTGGCAGCTAACTTTTATTTTCGCGTTGAGTCCGTCCAAGAATATAACGTAATTGAAATTACTGATTTGGCTTCGAAAGAAATGAGGAGCAAACAATTTGTTAACGATCGTATGATTTAAACATAGGCCACCATCAGGGGTTCTTCGGTCATGTGATGCTCTTCCCTAAGCGGCATTGGACGTGTTTACAAATTTTCTGCATTCCTAACTGTCCTCTTGGGCGCTCTCAAATGGGATCCAGATGCTTAATTGCATGTACTTCAGCGCATCAAACCCCTACAATGCGATGCTCAACACCACTTAAAAAGCGTTGAGTTGACGATGAGTAGGCAAATTTGCTTCAAGATCGCCGAGGACGAAAGCGAGAAGCGAATGAGAACCACCCACGCCTTGCGTTAGGGAAGTTGGGCCAACATAGCCCTGCGCGTTGGTTTCCGAAGAACGGGTGGGAGTGGGTTGTGGCTCGAAAGGGTCGCCCAGCGGGTAAATGACCCTGTTCATTGCACCCCAAGTTCCCGTTGGCGCAAGCCTTGTATCGCAAGGTCGGTTGGACCAGTGGAATGGCGTTTTAGGCTAAATTTTGGGTTTCAGCGCTTCCTATTTAATTACACAAGGTTATCATTGGCTCCACGCAACTAAACAATGTGAACCACTTCGCGTAAGCGCTTCGCAGATAATGATGCGTCGTGCTCCAGCGATGAGGTCGTATGTAGTCTTAAACCTGAGTCACATCAGGGCGGTTAATTGAAGAGACTCTCAATATAATTTTTAAAATCCTCTTATTATTGCAAATTATGAATTCTTGTCGCGTATGATGGAATATCGAAAGACATAGCTTCAGCTATACTCAGCTTGCTCGGGCTTGGATTGTTACAAAATGACGTTGTAAACTTCACGTCGTAAATTGGATGCTTTCTAGGATTATATACTGCCGGAAACATTTAATAAAAACAGGAAATTTAAAAAATGTGACTTTAATACCGTTCGGAGAAGCTTCGTTTTGATGAAGAACTGTGGAATTTAACATGGTTACGGATTGTGAAACTCGAAAGCTATTTCACCTTCGTAGTAAATCCAACCTCACTGATTGCTATGTTCGGAAAGGGTGGTAGATCTAATTGACTGAACGGCGGGGATAAATCAGGGTCATCGGGTTAAATGCGATCACTTTATTAATCAATCTTGAGTTATTGCGCTCTTTTCTATTTAATAATTTGCTTATCGCTGTTTTTAGAATAGTTTGTTCAAGGTGAACATTAATGACCGGGGAGTGGGGCATATTTTTACCAGGATGTAGGTGATGTATAATATTATTGATGGTTTTCCTTATTATTCAGTTGTCGCAAGGTCATTGTTGTTGCTTGAGGTATTTTTTACATTTACGTGGTGGGTTGTTGTATTGGCTTTTGACTGAATGGTCTCAGGTTCGAAATAGGGTCGGGATAGTTTTTTGTCGCACCCCATGAAAACGGAGCGATGACGCTGTTTGTAGTGCCCCTCAGTTTTCAAATGTTTTCGGGAAAGTTTACTTCTCCCTCGCCCTTACAGCTAAAATTATTGGTGCATTAGAGCTTCTAAGAAGTGGATCTTTATCACATCATCAACGTGGTTAGTCGCACCGGTTGTGAATTTGTCTTTCATTCCTATTTTTATTTTCACGCGATAAGGATGGCGTTGGCATTCAAGTGTGGAGTCAGTGGTAACTCATGTTAATTACTCAAGTAATGTAGCATTGTTCACGGTTAGTGTCCGAAAATACTTATTTAATTGATGAGAAAGTGTCCGCGCCGTATTTATTCAATATTTGTGATCGATTTATAATTTAAAATTTCTCTAGTCAGAATCATGACTTCGACAAAGGCGTACAAGCGCATGATTTTAATAAAATTGGTTCATGCTAACACGATCCACGTTCTGATATTGAAAAATTGTCCTTTGAACGTGTGTTTAAGTATCAATTCGGATTGGGCCGATACCTTTCAGTTGGCGTCGTAGTAAATAATTCCGTCTTAGTTTTCTAGAACGTGGAAGTCAGAGGCGACAGTAACGCTGATATATTTCAAGCGTAGTCTCAAGACATTTCTCTCTCTGCTCTCGAGGCTGTTAAGTGAGGTTTTCGTTTTAATATTTTACGATATCAAGCCTCGTCGCAACTTCGAAGCAACGAATTCAATGTTTTTCAAGCGTCGGAATGTGTGTATCTTAGGTACGGAGGAGACACTGCGACCGACCTCAAATGTAGTGCGCGCGACATGTATATACCTCGTCATTGTACTTGGCCGACTTGATATTCGCGAAAAAAATCCTCACGACTTAATAAGGCTCCATGGCCTACGTTGACGATGCGTTGTGCATCTAAATGTAAGGGAGCTACAATGTCTCCATGGCTTTCTTTACCGCGCGAGTGGTCGAGATAATGCATTTTCTTCCTCTACGTGAATAGATGTTCATGAATATGCATGCGTATCTTGTACTGTGGCTAATCTATAAATCAGCCGGGAGGAGAAGTTAATGAATAAGCATCGTATTATAGATTATGAAAATAGAATTGCGACATACGATGCGTGCGTCATTGCGAATTCCTGTTTCAATTTCTGCGTCTTTAACCTTCGGAAAAATAACCCCTTCTCGCACTAGCTAGTGAAAATATCCGATGACGTACGTCCTTTAATCTGTATTTGCTTCATGAATTTACCGATCTGCTTGCCGATTTTTTCAGCATTCAAGTTTGAAATGTACGAAAGGGCTCTATGTTCACTACGCCAGTGATGAGAGTTCTGGTGGCTAATTTATCGGGAGCTAGCTATAATTACGTCGTCATTTCCCTCGCGCACACTCGGCATTTTACGTATCCCTCCAAAACCTTCATTGTAAGGTTTTCTTGATCGAGGTCAACATTCCATAAAGAGTCAGTAGGCTGAAGCATCCGTGTGTCGCAGGGATGACGCTGACTTTATTTTCATGGAACCTGAAAACATGCGATAGAGCGGCGGCGCCGACACCTCGGTGAATACCCATTATTCAGCGGCGTTGGCGTGAGACATATGTCTGCCGATAGTGGCCGCAGTCTCGAGGGTGCTGACAAGGTTTTCCCCCAAGCAATAACAGCCCTAGCTTGCCAATGATGACGACGCCTAACTCCTTTTACCGGGGGAATGAGATAAGCGTGGGCTAAACGCGGAAGTATTCGTGTACTCAGCGGCAAGCAAGATGCAAACGTGGCTGATTAGCATTTTACCCTAAGATATCCGTGGGATGAGGCATCTGTCAGCTGTATCTAGCCTTCTATGTGGCACAGATACCTAACGGCTCTTGTCATAAGCTATGAATTGATATCAAGAATGAATGACATTTTTAAATCGTTGTGTCACATCATTCATTTCAGCAGCTAGGGACTGGAGCGTATTTTCGTAATTTTAAAAACTCGTTCTTAGCTTTGAAATGTCAACCCTCCTGAGAACCGCTGTTGTTAATACAGGTGTTCGTTAATGACTCCATATTCAGTAATTTTCCAGTGTTGATTGTTGTAGTCAATGGCTGGTATATTTTGAGAAACTGGTAAACAACATATTGTCAAATCAAGGGAAATTGAGCTTTACCTCCTCTTCAAATAATAAAATAAAAAGTCTCCTTTTATTTCGTTAATGTATTGTCAGGTACCTTAGAGTTTTTGCCCAACTAAGGAAAATTTCTTGTTTGAAGTATGATAAAACACAGAAATTATTGAAATCAAATTAACTCAACTTATTAGGAAATCTCAATTGTTTTATTTTTGTCTATTCTAATGCAACTGTAGAAAGAACTCCACATAAAAATAATTTTGGACTAGGAGTCGGACATTGCACATTGGTATAGCTATTGGCTTAGTTATTTGTGCTTTGTTAAATGTTACAAATCATTATTGCTTTCACAAATAATGGTTACTACAGTAAAGTTTACCATTAAAAATTATATATCTTTAATCAATTCTTAATTGCCAGCATGACCAGTTCTGTCATCTCTTCATCATCTTGCACCTCTGACATTTCTTTAGGTAATTTCCTTTGACCTTTCTTCTTCTCTAATATCTGTGGGAAACTATTTGTTACAGTTGTGACAAAGGCGATATCACAGTCTGTGATTTTTGGAGTATGATTATTGTGATATTTGGCATAAATAATTCATTCAAGAGCTTCTGACACTTCACGATCTAATCACAGAGTCTGGTCTGGTTCGCTCACAGCATGTGTTGCAGCATGAATTACCCATCATTTTACACATATCCTTATTGGAAAATATTCCTTCCATTCGATTTCCTTATAATTTCTACATGTTCACTTTTTTGTCTATTTTCCCATTATCCCTATTCTGTGGCCATGTGTTTCCTTTCAGATATCCCCCTATGTTTGTTTGATATATTAGCAAATGTTTGTTTGCTAATACTGGATGCTTCCCTTTGCAATTGATAACTTCTGATGGTATTTAAAATTCACTTGTGCAAACAGTACCTTCAAACCTTGAAGCAGGTGAGGTTCCACTGCTCATAGCTTCTTCTTGGACCCCTCATTGGTAGTATTTACGTGGCGAGTACTGTGCTTAGAATTCATGATTCTCAATTCCCAATTTAGTCATTATTCCTTGCTTCAGTTCCATCTGGTGTTGCACTGCCAGCTATGTAGCTTTCTGTTGAAAAGGAAGGGGAGTATGACTCCCATTTTGTTCAGCACTGGTCATTTCAAAAATTAAATTACTTACAGGTATGATGCTCTATTTCCATTTGAGTAATATGTGAATTCTTAACTATTTTTCGGGATATGGAGAATATTTCTGTGGAAATGTTCCCTGGGGTGTCCCATTTTGCATTTATGCATGAAAGTCATGTGCCTAAGGATGACATTTCATGAGAAAATGAGGTGTGCAAAAATTTCTGAAATTGGATTACATTTAGGGGTTGTGCATGCAGCTTTTCATTTAACATGGGAGCTCCCATATGCATGTGCCGCCTGTTTGAAAAGCCCACGCTCCCAGGCCTCCGCACTGCCCTCCACAATTTCTTCCCTTACCTATCGAAGATTCTGATTTGTAGGCTTAAATGGGTTACCACTTTGGGAGGGTGGTGAGACTGGTATGTAAAGAACAAAGCGAGGCTTTGTTCTTTAGATACCAGTCTCACCACTATTATTTACAACATGTACTAATATAATGGGAATAAAAAGCTCTAAAAAAGGTCGGGGCGAGAACTAAATTCTATTATCACTATTTTTTAGAATTTTGATTGCATTTTGCTCTCAAAACATTTGCACTGAAGACTGTGAGTGCCTTTTTGGTCATCTTAGGCATACATTTGTGGTGCCTGGAGACTGTTTGTAGTAGATCCTGCATTTGCTCTTTTTCCTTGTTCAATCCAGCTTGAGAATGCTCCTTGATGAGAGCAACACCACGCTCTGCAAGGTCATTAACCAATTAACCAACCCTCCCAAAGTGGTTACCTACTTTTAAGCCTACATATCAGAACCTTTGACAGGTGGGGGAAGAAATGATGAGGGGTGGCACAGAGGCCCAAGAGTGTGGGCTTTTCAAATGGGAAGCGTGCGCTTATGGGAGTCCCCATGTTAATGGAAAAGCTGCATGCACGACCCCTAAATAGAATCAAATTTCAGAAATTTTTTGCACGCCTCATTTTCTCATCAAATGTCACCATCTGAGACCCTAAAGCTGCATCATAACGGGATTCTAAAGTGTCTGATACTCAGTGTCAAACACCAAGTGTCTCTGTTGAGACGGCTGCGAGAGCTGTGTCACGACACTCGCCTGGAAGTGTTGCAACAGTATTGTCTCTGGTCGCAGTGTCTCATTAAGATGGTCCCAATGCAACTGGTCGGGATACTCCAATTCTGCTCTGCGAATTTCTGGCAGCCTGGATTTTGTGTCGGAGTGTCGCACGAGCCGGCAGTGTTTCAGGGGCGCACTAGGATTGAAGAGCACGACTACAGATTCGCTTCTACCTCGCAAAGCTCGGAAAAATGTTTGTGTTAAAATACACCCACATCTATTACCACGTGCTCTTTAGAAAAATGAGACATCGCATATACATGCCATTTCATTTGGCAGCTGCAGTAGTGGCTTCTGTTTAAGCACTAAAATAAATGAGGAAACAGCTAAAAATGATATGAATATTCACAAGCGAGTGGCTATTAAATAAAAGTGACATAGGTGCCTACGAAATCTTTATTTGCAAGTGGGCTGCAAAAGTTGGAAAGGTGTGTAAAAACTTTCATCAGATGTGCACAGAGGATTTCTACCATCTTCTTGAAAGGTATCGCGTGCAATAGCGAAGGCTGACAATGATTTAACCTGAGGTGAGTTTGGCCATCACACTTCGGTTTCTTGCCACAGATAATTCTGCTAATCATCTTTAGCAGAATAAAGAGCCAAAATAACCCTTGCCTTTGTTTTTACATTGCTACCTGTGATCCAGGTGCAGTGATGAGAATTATCTTTTTTCAGTCTGAAATTCTTTCCTAATTTTGATAAACATAAGGATCAGTGGACTCTCGCCAAACTATATGGATTGATTTTCTTCAAGTAATGTTTTTTATCTCAATTATGCATTTTTTTTATTTCACGAGTGAAGTTTACCTCAGGAATAATGACACCCTTTGCTCTAAGATTTCTATGTACATGATATATCTTCCTTCTTGTTATTGTCTGAACTTTGCAGAAGAGACAAGAAAGGGGAATTAGGTAAAATTTGATTTTTGTGGAACAATTTCCTCCACTTACTACCATACTCAATGTTTCTACGCAGGCAGTTGAGGATCCAGAGACAAACTTCAACCTGTCAAAAATTCTCACAAGCTAACTTCTCTATCTCCTGTTCCAGATACAGACTTTTTCTGTTGTATTTTTCAGAGCTCATTGTTGAACTGGTACCTGAGATTATGAAATTTTCGCTGAATAACCTCTGCCGACTATAAAAAATCGCTGGCAATCTTTTTGAACACAGTATTCTTCTTAACACGATTTTTATGGTCCTTATTTGTCACATCCCACAATATTGGCAACCCTTACCATCAATTTATGATAGGGTTTCTTCATTGGTCCACAACTTATTTCTGCCACTATTCTCCATGATTGGAGCAGGCACAAGCTCATCCACATTCATTTTGAAACCGACTGCTGCCTAGATATAATTAACACAACTATCGCACCTCCCCACTTGTTTTAATAGTAATAGTGTGGGTTTCAACACACAGAGTCACCAAGAGGTTCTATTCATTGGGAAAAAGGAGAGATCATATATATATGGTTGAATGGAGAGGTGGGTATAGGAAAGAAGGTGGGGGGAGAGAAATACGGAATCTTATGACAGGAAAGACTAAGAACATTGGAAACGAGGAGAAAACATAGGAACATGGGAGATGAAGGAATGGTAATGACCAGTAAATGTATTTGAGTATTCTTACCAAACCAGTTTATTTTATTATTAAAATAGAGGAAGCTTGTGATGGGTGAAAGTATTTCTGTACCCAGACTTATGGTATTTAAACGGAAGGCATGATCTTGGAACTTGATATCGTTTTGCCTCTCTATCACATATAGCCTTGGGGTAATCATTCTGAAGTTTCAGCATAATAGGCATTAAAATGTGAAGTACATATTACAGTTTTACGCAAGGTAAGTATCAGATTACAGTAAACTGTTATTGACTAAACAGCCAATAGCTGTGTACCCTATTCGGAAATGAAATTGAACGAAAACTATTGAAGATTTTAAACTAGAAGAAAACTAAAGGTAATTTCTGCATAATTTCCGAATTTGTGTAGAATGAATTCATTGGCTGGGGGGGTCAAGAATCGAAAATGACATTAAATTGGCTTATTTATTGGCAGCTGTCAGTTTGGGCTACTGAATATGACAAGTTGCATTAATCACATATAACTACATATGCAGCACCCTAATATAAGTCCTCAACATGTAATTTAAGTGGTGTTATATCTGATGGAGCCACAGTGATGCCTTAATGTTCCTTCTTTCCTTATGAAACTGGCAAGCCACTCGTCCATGAAAGCACCTGCGGGGAAAAATTGTCTTTCAATTTTCAAATTTCAAGAAAGCTGCCTGCTCAGAAATATCTGTACATCACATGAAGAGTGCTTATTGAAGATTTGGTCTTACTGTGGTCTTATTATGCTCTTCAAAACATCAAATGGTCGATAACTGTTGGGTGGCTAGTAACTGGAAGGTTTACCCTAGTGACAGATTTTCAGTCTTAACAAAGCCTTGTGAGCAACCTTAGGTTGTTTTTATGAAGCTTCTCCCTACTGATAGTGTCTATATAATAACCCTAATTTGGTAGAATAAAATTTGAAGTAAATGTTGATATTTATTCAATGACATGCTTTGGTCTTATTCAGCAATTTCCTTGGGGTGGCACTGTTGTGGGGACCACTGGTTTCGGGGGGGGGGGGGGGGGGGGGGCAAAAATTTACTTATAATAACAGAGCCTTAAAAAAATGTTTTTACCGTCACCAAGGTACTTTGTGAACTTTACACTTCTTTAATAATGCTAATGACAATTCAGACTAATAAATTTCAAAACGTTCTAGTGTATAAATATTACAACAATACTGAATATTTTATTTTTCATTTCTATGTATATAGGCTGGGCAAAAATAAATATATAATTGGAGTATTGTTTGAATCAATTTTAATAAATTTATGACTACTGAGTTTGAAAAGAATACAAAATTACAACTAACCTTTATAGATGTAAGATACCAATCTAGTTCATTTTAACAAAAGAAATACCATTGTGGTATTTATGACATGATTAGTTATTTTTACAAACCTTTAAAACTACTTCTTATAGAGCAAGTTGCTCTTGGTAAGTCCAGTCATGCACCTTTCACTTAAAATGTAGCCGGCAATTTTCAATAAAATCAAAATTATTAATTACTGCTCAATGGCCAAAAGAGCCAATGAAGAAAGCTTTTCCTGACCTTTAGTGTTTCGGCAATAAGTTTCAGGACGTCTTAGGCAGGAGAATGTCCACCCACAAGATGCTGAACTTTACTTGCGCTATGTTTATTCAACTCATTCGCACTAAGGATACTTGACAGATGGTGAAGAATTGTCAAGTTATTTTCAGAAAAGCAATCGTTAATTTCTGAAAGGACTATATCTACTACAGGGTAAACGACTGCCGTTCTATAGTATTGTTTCACCGAATCAAATGAGTTATTGGACCTGCCACCTAATTTTTTAGGAACCTTCCTGATTCTTGGGAGCGATGCTGGTTTAAAATGACAATTTTCTGCCAATTGACTGCAGTAATCCCACAGCTGCTGGAAAAGAGAGTCTTCTATAAAAGATGCTATCACTTCTGGGGGGTTATTCCCTAACTCGCAAGGCATCCGATGCTATTTCACAAACGGCATCAATAGTCATTCCATACAAGCATCCCTCATCGGCATCGCTAATTAGCATCAGCAGCGAGCGATGCTGTTTGGGACGTCGAAGAAGATACACGAATAGTGAAGTTCTACTCGTATCCATCACGTAACACAGTGACGAGGTACTGACAAAAGAATAGCGTTATACAGCAACCAATGGGGTTGAGTTAATGATTTATTTGTATGCTGTTTATTTGAATTGCTGGGCGTACGTATATTAATTTAGTGAATATAGCAAAGGTACCCATTGAATTCAATGGGGTATGAAACAAAGACAAGGCATAATATGACAATATTAATAAGAGTAACATATAGAAATTTAACTACAGGCCATTTGCATTCCAGAGGCTAGTCGCATTAATATAATATCGTGGCATTCTCCTGTTTTACACGGGTCCAACTTAAATTAGTCTACTTGAAATGAATTTTGCCAAAATTATCCCTGAAAGTATCGTAATCAGAAACATTTCAGTATACGCCCTAGATTTCCACTGCAATACCTATCTCTAGATATAAACCCCAGCCACCATTTTAAAGGTACCATTTCCCCTCTAAAGCTAATGCTAATTCCACGGTTACCCAGGAAATACCCTACTGTTGATAGAAGTAAAATTCATGATTTTGACATTAAAAACGTGATTTCTAGGAAAATTTATTCATATAAGAAAATTGAAAAAAAACTGCAATCTTTTATCCATCTTATGGCGAAAACTATAGCCTTCTATCACTTCTATCTTTAGTAGAACTAATTAAAATATGCAAAAAGAGACACCTCTGCACGTGAACTAAAATGTTTAGACTTGAGTTTTTCAAACACATAAGACACCAGACGGAGTGAATATTGCAATTTCTTTTTTAGCAGTCATGTAAAATGGAATTACCCAGGTAAGTAGGTAATTACCCCAGAGAAAGACAAAAGACGACTGAGAAGCGACGGTTTTTCGGATGCTGTTTCCCTGATGCTATTATCTCACGCCCTCGGACGCCCGTGACAATAATGGCATCAGTAAATGGCATCGGCGACATTTACGGAATAGCTAGCGATGCCATTCGGAGTAGCTGATGCCATACTAGCATCGTTCGGCAAATAGCAACGGGCGTCAAAGTTACGGAATAACCCCCCAGTTGTGCTTTTAGCAACTTCATTTACAGTGGTATAGCTAATTTTGCTAGACTGCAGAGTTTTAGATAAAATGTCACACTGAGTAAGTACTCTCTTAAGAAATATAAGGCAAATGACAAAATGAAAGTCTTCAATCCTATATTGACTAGAGTAAGCCTCACCACCAACTGAAGGGTCATCGTGAGCAATTTCTTGTAAGGCTTTGGTAGTTGCGTCAAAGTTATCAAGTAAAGATCTCACCACCTTTACTCTGAAATACCACCTACTGTCACTGAGAGACTTAAGTGTTGTAGTTCCCCCCGAAAAAGAATGAAAACTTTTTTGAATTGTCTTAAAGATAGCATGACGTTTGAACGATCATTCAATAAAATTGTACACGTTCTGGAGGTCAAAAAATACATTTCTAATTGCAGGAACAACTGTGCAGCAACTTATTATGCATAGATTAAACACATGAGCATAACAATGAATGTACATAACAATGAATGTACATTGCCATTGAATTTTCTTTTTGTGATCTTGATGCCACACCCTTGTATGGTCTTCTCATACTAGATGCACCATCATAGCATTGTGCACGCAGATTATTTATGTCTAGATCTAAAGATGTTAGAACTGAATTCAAAAATTAGGCAAAGATTCACCGTCAGTTTTGTTAGTTCTATAAAATCCTACAAACTATTCTTGGACTTTCAGATTGTCATCAACATATCTCAACACTACAGCCATTTGCTCATGCTTTGCAATATCTTGAGTTTCATCTTGTCAGTATATAGTATTACCTATCTATTCTTTTTAACTCACCCTCATAATTTCGTGTTGTAGATGAATTTTATGACGTAAAACGATAAACACGAACAATACTGAATAACTATCAGTTCTCTTAACTTGACAATAACAACTTCCAGTAGATTCTAAACAACAATACTTTTTATGTGATCGATTCTTTCGATTACTTTAACTGAGATCGTCAAATTGCCGATCGTTGTTTTGCACTGGTGCCTCCGCCCGATGGAAACTTTGTGGAACCTCGATGTGCAGAACGACAGCGGATAGAGGGGAAAATTACGCTGGTGGGAGAACCTTGGAGGGGAATGCAAAGCGCTTCGCACTGAGACAGGTGGAATTTCCATCCGTATTTAACTACAATTCGAATCTTTCCTCCGTGGCCACGCGCCCGGAAGTATTATATTGTAGAACACGACACAAAGATATGACTTGATGATAGGTGTTGACATTATTTCTTTCTGGTAATTTTTCTCAATTAGTCGCTTCAGAGCGCTTGCCTAAAGATAGAGACTAATGAACACTAACTAAGTCTGTAAAAATCGGATTAAGAAAACCAGTTATCTCTACAGATATTTTTATTTATCATTACACAAGCTTATATTTCTTAGTCACTATCATCGTCTGTTTCACTTACTTCTGACCCAGAACTCAGAGTTATTATTCGATTTCCTTCCAAATGATCCTTTGTTAGCTTAATATTAATATAATTATCTTCTTCGTTCATCTGATCGCATGCTTTTTTCCACACTTAACGAAAAACAGTTCCACTCTCTTCAACGGAATTGTTATTCCGTCCCACTGCTTCATTTTAAATGAACTTTAGCATGTTAAAAATTATCCCACGCACCTGTCTCGGAAGTATTATCCACCCCTACTTTCGAAGACATTGTCACGAGCAGAAGAAGCGGTATGGGTGGCAGCGAGCGCACGTGGTCGAAGTCCTGAGGGAGAGAATGGCAATTTCACCTACACCCCCATCTAACACCTCTTCCTCAAAATAGACTCGCCTAGAGCGAAAACCGGCATTGCATGGGCCACGAAGTTTCAATCGTGCGGTACTGCTATCAGAAGAATTGCTGCTACAAGCTAACACACATGCGCTTACTGATGGCGCTCTTATATATTAAAGACAAACATGTATGATGCAAGACGGCTGAAGTTGCAGTTGACCACTGTTGCCAACTTGAGGGAATTTTTAAGTATATAATAATGTTCTTTTAAAGTAACACATTTTGAACTTGCTTTCCCCGGGCATCTGAGATACAACTCATCTGTATGTGTTTCTGGGGAATATTGAGGTGGCAACTGCCACCCCGTGCCCCCAATTTACACCTATGGGGTCAGAGAAGGTGAAAATATTCCATATTTTCTGCTCTGTTGACCAAATTTTGGCCTGCATCCCATTTGGGAAAACAGTTTCTGCAATTCACCTTCCATTTTATGCAATCCAGTTTCTGCAATTCACCTTCCATTTTATGCAATCCAGTTTCCTGAATATCGAATCATCTGAGAGATATATGTACTAAAAGATAATTGTGAATTTATTTTTCTGTGCCAAAACTCCGACTGGTTTTTTCCATGTACATTTATCCCAAACCAGCATTTTCAAATGGTTTTGAATGTATAAAAGCATTACTGTCGGTGCAAAAATTATGTAGACTCGAGTTTGAATGCTGATTGAAAATGAACCAGGGTACTTATATGAATGCAAGTACACCAATTTTTAGCTTGTTTTATTTCATGTTTAATTGTGGTTGCCGATTATTTTTAAAATTACACTCTCGATTTTTTATTCCGGAGAGAGAAAATAAAGTGCCGGTTTTTTGCAGTTTTCGAACGGAGCACTCTCTTTGACATTTAATGGTGAAGAAACTTGAAGTTTAATCGTAATGAACCTGTGGTATTGTGTAGGAAAAACATATTGAAATGTATCTTTAAACGTTCACTTCTTCCTATTGTGCAATAAAAAAGTTATTAACAAGATTATGAAACAACTTTTTCTTGGTGATGAAAAGTAGTAGAAGCAAGATCTTGGTCTTGTTTTGAAGCTCTTTACACTTGCCCCAAACCACCCAAACTTTCGCCACCCCTCAAGCGAAGAAGGCTGCCTCATCGCTAGCTCGAACCCACTAAGATACACATTTGTTTATTAACTCATTAAAAATCGATATCACTGTGTGGGTTTACTATGGAAATTGCTATTAAATACTGCTGTATAGAGCTTCAAAACATGACCAAGATCTTGCGTCTACTACTTTTCATCACCAAGAAAAAGTTGTTTCATAAACTTGATAATAACTTTATTATGGCAAATCATAAAGAAATGAACGTTTAAAAATACTTTTAAATAGGTTTTTCCCTCACAATACTACAGATTCATTGAGATTAAACCTCATGTTTCTTCACTATTAAATGTCAAAGAGAGCGTTCCGTTCGAAAACACCAAAAACCCCGCACTTTTTTGTTCTCACCGCAATAAAAAATCAAAAGCGTATTGTAAAATATTCGGCAACCACGGTTAAACACAAAATAAAACAAGCTAAAGTTTGGTGTAACTTGTATTCATATAAGTATCGTGGTTCATTTTCAATCAGCGTTCAAACTCGAGTCTACATAATTTTAGCACCGCCAGTAGAAATAGACTTCTCCACTGCAGTTCATTTAGGTATTCTCACAGTTAGTAATATAAGTTTTTTGCCTGTGGACCATGGAGTGTCAATCATTCGATTGCCACATGTCCAAGTGCAGTGCTCATTTCTGTGTGTCTGATTTTCTGTTTTTTCCTTGCAGCACCGTATGAGGGGGGAATATGGAAAGTCAGGGTCCACTTGCCGGAGCATTATCCCTTCAAGTCTCCCTCCATTGGCTTCATGAACAAGGTGTATCACCCTAACATCGATGAAGTATCTGGAACTGTATGTCTGGATGTCATCAATCAAGCATGGACAGCTTTGTATGGTGAGCCTTTCCAAATTGTGGAGTGATTTAAGTATTTGTGTGTGTGATTACAAGCTCTTTCAAGTTGTGGTGTTACAGATGATGTGTTTAAGTGCCTTTTTGAATGGAACCTCACAGTAAGTACATTTTCTAGAATAAACTTATGCAATAATGCTGATTTTATTCGCCCAAATTCTTCAGTTTCTTAAGTTCAAAATTTTCAACTCTTCTACTGCTGAGCCTCCTCTCAGAGAGCGCTCCCTGTAGTGTCCAATGTTGCTGAGCATTTCAATGCCCTCAGAGAGCATGAGTTTTTTTTGCTTTTGAAGTTGTTTGCACGTTTCTTTACAATTGTTTATACTTTACAAACTCTTGGTGATAAGGGAGTAAAATGAAAATCATATTAATGGTTAATGTCTAGGTTACATCATTGTATTTTATTAAATTTGAAAATATTGGAAGACCGCTGCACCAGGCCATCTCCCATTGAGAGATTCGACATTGAAGAAGACTTCTATGGAGCAATAATTGTCTTAATTATTGTAGTTGTGAAATTAATCATCCAGTTTTCTATAGTGTAGCTGTTAGTTTGCCTGCATATCTCTGACACTAGCTTTTCTGGCTTACATTGCTTAAAAAAAATGAAGGGTTAAGACTCTCGACGTAGTGGGCTTTGATTCCAGAATTTGGGGAATCAAACCAGTGTATCTTCCGGTTGAAGTCCTTGTCTTCCTGTAAAATATGTTCATGCTTTCTCCTCTTGGAAGAAAATGGAACTTGATATGTGGATCCACCTTTTTTTCATCTTCCTCATCTTTGGAATCTGATGACATCGAGGGAGAAACAGATGTCAGTGGCATCTGGGATTTGGAGGGTTTGTGGGTCATCTCTGCTCCTGGGTGCAAGTGAGAGTATTGCCTCATTTTCCAAGGAATTGATCTCCTCACTATCACTCCTCATTAGTAAATCAAACCTTTCCTTCTCAATTTCTCATTTCCTCTATTTCTGTGGTGAATGAAGTCCCAAACCATGGAAAAGGAAGTGTATGTGTACCAGATCAAAGTTTGTTTGGTCCTGGAAAAAGTTTCTTGCAATTCCTCAACCACATTACAGGGTCAGATTTATAACCATTTGTTGGGTGGAAGAGCTTCCAAACCTGCATTAGTTCAAATACCATTAGATGGGTGTTCGTCCTGTCCTCAAAGGGATAAGTAGTTGGCAAGGAAGGGAGAGTTCGATAGAACAAGGGCTGTGGAGAAGAATTTTGAATGGTCTTAACATGGTTCATTTGGTTGCTGTAGCAGAATAGAAATATATCCTTACCATCTAACATATCCAAAAATAAATCCTTGAGATCCTAATAGGCCTATGACGAAAAGTGAGTTTAACACACTTCTGGTGTGAATGAAGAATGTTGGAAGTCAGGAATGTATGTAATGATTTATCTATTCAACCAATAGAACTATCTAATAAATGCTTATCATTCTGATAAAAATTTAGTACTCTCATTTCCTTTATAGTTGTCTTGTCAAATACAGTATCTGCTTGGGCAGGGTTCGGCTACCCTGTATGCAATGCCCACTGTAGTTGCTAGGTCTGAAGTGTTGACAGGCCACGACATGGTTTGCAACTTGACATTTTTTTTATGACACTTAGTATTTTGAGGGCCAATAGTCAAAGAAGCATTCGAGTTCTGTGGGGGTTTCCATATTAATGCAGTTTTGATTAATTTTTTTCTCTGTCGTTTCTTTTTTTGAAAAGAGAATGTATATGGCAGAGGATTTGTCCGTGGTTCATCTGCTTCCTTGTTTTTATGTCTTAAATTTTTTCCCTTATGCATCGAGGGTGTGAGTTTTGTGAATGGGAAAGTCTACCAACTTTGAGAAGCATAAAATCCTCTAACAAATGCAATGATTTTATGTAATTTTTCTCGTGTAAACATATAGAAATTTATCATACAATTACGTCAAATGTATTTTTGATACAATGACTTTCAGCTGCTGACAGTGCAAGGCTCTACATTACTTGCTCAGTGTAGTATGCGGAAGATGTGGCTGTGATACATTTTTCCTCCATTCTAAACTATGATTTTTCAGGGTGAATAGTGTGAAACACCCTATTTTAATTATTAGAATTATTGGACCTACTTACCTTCAGCAGGCCCTCCTCTCCACCATTTTGGCTCGTAAAGTTTATGTGAAGTGCCTCGTGTCTTGGACATCATTTCCATCTAAATTAATGCGAAACTGCTCATACTTTCAGTGATGACTTATGTAGAAGTATCTAGTTTCCACAAGGATTGGATTTTGGGGAGGATTAAGGAGTGGTTGGTGCATTGTCTTGGCAAGCTGTAAGGGAATGGTTTTATTCCCTTTCCAAGTCCATTTTTTTCTCGTGGCTATCTCTGTTTGTCATCAAATGGTGGAGGTCTCCTTCATCCTTAGTGGTGGCCGTTGTCCGACAGGACTTTTTCGTACCATTGCTTATTTGTGGTATTCACATTTGGTACTTCTTGCATATGGAGTATACTTGAGTCACATGTGGTTATTTGACCCAAATTTCTCTTTCCAATGACAGCTGTTGTGTTTTTGAGTATCAGAGTTTGTGCTACAAATATCTAGCCTCAGCTGAAGCAAGGTATTCAGGAGACTTAGTCAATGTGTTTGGATTCTTTCTTATGCCATCGCATCTTGCTCTAGCTTTGTAAGAGTTTCGTCAGATACTGTAAATTTATGCATCCCAGTCTGGTACTCAAAATGATTGGCTTGCTTCCATGAAGGTGACTTGAGAATTGAGAATTGATGTAAACGTCTTGCTCATGGAAAAATTTATAATTATAGGGTATGGTTTACAATGTGTGCGTGGTGAGCAACGAGAGGTTGGGATTTGAAAGTTACACATTAAAGGTAGTGGAAAACTGAAAAGTTATGCTATCATTATTTGCAGTCTTTCTGGCTGAAGTTGCTGGAAACACACCCTATTTGTATTTTTGCACATCAGAGTAAAGATTTCCATTGCTTGTAGTAGGTAATTGGAGTTTCCTAAATGGGCAATCCTCATGTCGAGGCATGGAATGCAGGGGTATCTAGAAAAATTCTGATAATTGTCTCTGAGGACAAAGTGACTGTTTTTTAAGGGTTGGACCTAGGTTATTAAACTTTTGCCTGATAATTCATATCAAGTATGTATCTACTTATTTGTAACCTGGCAGAATATTCTCTAGTCTCTCCTTATTGGTATGGTCACACATACTTATGAAGGAAATATTCCTTAGGGTTTATTTTCATGCATACTGCTTAAAGGTTTTTCTGCATATTTTTATTTTTCCAGCATAATTTATAATTTGTGGAAAGTTTTGTTTTTGTGGACTAATCAAATGGAATCAGTAGCATTCTCTAAAGTAGGGCTACTGTCTTATCCTTCTTGCTCATCTTTGTCACATAGGTAGTTTTCTACTGTTTAGTTTGATGTTTCATTCATATAGCATGCAGCCAATTTAGCTATTTTAATGAATTCATGGTGCATTTGAAGTTCATTCCTTACATCCATCAATTGGACAAATTTTGCTTTCGTCTGAATAATTTCTCTGATTTAATGTTAGAGTTTTATCTGAGTTCATGTGGACCGAGAATACTCGGATAAGTTCAAACTCGGATGGATCCTCTAGTATTCAATGATGAATTAGCATCACTGAAATAATCGTGTGATTAAATTTTGACCCTAAATAAATTACTTGGATGTGTAGCAGAGAATGTTTCCGCTCAGGGTATGTACGTTGCCTATCATCGAATAGCTAAAAATGCTGCTAACCAGCATTGAAGCTATGTAGCCTGGACGCAGACTGCCATTCCTAACTTAAGTATCCAAGTATGAAAATATATCATATGCCAGCTTCAGTATGTTAAAAAGCTTTAAATGAAATTGTGCGAAGCAATTAAATTTTATCCCCTTGTGAACTTTTTTAAAAGTTAAATGAAGGTGCAGGAATATCAATTTTGCCCCAAAAAAATCAAATACTTCTCAAAAGTGGCGTAGTATTATCCCGGAATACTAGAATTACTGTGAATATGTTTGTTTGAATCATAGCTAAAACCTCATTTGATGTTTTCAGATTCTTATCTGCAGTTGAGGTATGTTTCATGTCAGTTACCACTTGATTTCCTTATCTGGCTTAGAAGAAGTCTCACCAGTCTCACCACTTCTCATTTTCTGTGTTTGCACTCTGTCATATGAAAAATGGAGGCATTATGTATTGATTTTCCTTTGAAATGCACCTTACCTGAGTACTCTGAACAATAACTGAATAAAATCATGAAAGGCATTTCTTGAAAAAAGGGAATGGGTATAAAACTGGATTTTATGTCATTGGATTATTTGGGATCATGTTAGAAAGTCACAAGGTATCCAGTATTTGTTTTGTTTGAAAATAATTGTGAGTCTTATGAGTGTGGGTGGGTGACTTGTTATTTCAATTGTATTGCTGTGATACCGTATGTGTTCGATTATTATATGTATGGTTTTTCCCTAGTGAATTTGATGCAAAATGGCTTATTGATAATGGTGATGTAGTTTTTGAGATCAGCTGTATATTGATCATTTTTAGCCCAACGTTTAACTTGTGTTGCAGCCAGCATCTTCTAGAGTGAAGTGATTGTTGCTTAGCTCACAGAATGCTGTGAGTTTGCTCTACCTCGCAACACTCTGATGTATTTGACAGCAAATGCTCAGCAAAAATCATTTTGCTCCTGAACTCTGCAATGCAGCGTGGGTGAAATGTTGGGCTAAAAATGCTCCATATGCAGCCAATCTAGAAAACTACATATCCATCAGGCAACTGCTGTGAAAGCCTATACTCCAGATTGATGATAATTAGAATGAATTCACTCTGCACATTTCTTAAAAAAATATTCTCTGTTACCATTCAAATAACCTAGTAAACTCGATAGATATCATTTACAGTTGTAGTTGATTAGCAGCTATTTGGAGGGAGTTCTAAAAGATGCTTGAGGAGGGTTTCCCGAGTCTTCTCTGTGACAGTACATACAGTAACAATTACAGGTTATGCACGTCTTTTGTACCATTTCCATTCACAGTCATACTGTGTTAATATTTCCATATTTTTAACGTCATTATGAATACCATAAATTCCATTAAGCTGTATACCGTTCATCATATGCAAGATTTGCATGCAATAATTGTTGCTGGAGTAATTGCACTTTCATCTTGATGGTTACGAAAACGACCTAACTTGTAGACATTAATATTCAGGCATTTGGACACCAGAGCATGGTAGTGATAATTGAGAGTTCATTTAAAAGTAAACATTAATATTCTGATTTAAATACCCTGTGCATTTATTTCTGGACTTCTGTAATTCATCCATCAATAAACATCCATATGTTAGGTTTGAGTTGTTCTAAGTAGATTTATTTTGAGATCTCTGAGAACCAGCTGTCGGGAAGCGAGTGCTAGTGGATATGGTGGCCTAAGGGGAAGTGGACTGAATGGACCATTATCTTTGCTCAAAGCAAGCAATGCATTTTATGTAATCTTAACTCTTGATCATTTGACTGCTTTTACTTGCCACCCTTTCTTTTAGTTACACATATTTCGTCAGTCATAGTTTTCATCAAATGGAACTTATATAAAATATAAATATAAAATAATTTTTAAGATGACTCTTCACCTCCCCTGGGGAATGAAGAAGGGAGAAGAGAACTGAACTGTGCCTTCCCCTACTCCATGACCCTGACCCTGGTTATTGTGCAGTTAGCAAATATGGCTGTAAAGCTTTTGTTTGAAGGAGGAAAGATTTGGAAGGTCTAGGGGACATAGCAATGTTGTAATCAAGTGGAATGGGTGAGCAATTATGCACTACAACATTTTCAGTTGCAAGGGCTAAATATATTTAAGCATTCTACCTCATTACATTAAGTACTCAGTACAAATGAGGAAATTTCTCTGTTTATATAGCCAATGAGAACCTATCTTTGATTAATGGTTGCATTAGTAAATTAGACTAGTTCTTCAGGGTCAGTATTTCTGTTTATCAGCTGTATAAAATTATATTATCTGTTATTCATAAGCCATAGAGAATTTCAGTGAGGTTGGCTCTAAATTTTCTTCTCGAGGTTTTAAATTTTACTACAAATATCACGGAAACAACCAAAAAACACTGGTGTCCTGATTTACCTGGGGCGATTCTGAGAGAGTAAATCCCTGTAAATATGACCTCATTAATTTGTTGCATATAATTTTAATTTGGTTGGTGGAAATAAATGAGAGAAAATAGCACTAAATATTGCGAATAGTGTAAACTATAATTCAGTGAAACCAAAACAGTCACACCTCAACAAGAAGTTAGGATTAGCCTGGCATCTATGCTTCCTATTTAGTGACACACTCAGCTATGGGCACTGTGTGCTTCAGCTATACGGATGTGCATTACTGCTGCAATTTAGGCCTGAAGGTAATACCTTGTATGACTATCTCAATTCAAGGTGGCATTATAAGAGCAAAACAGTTTCATTGCTACTTTTTGCTAGCAAATTTGTTCCATGAGACACCCTGTTGACAACAACAGGCAGATGCACACACAATTATTGATTAATCAGCTCTGTTAGAATATTGCTGGTACTTCTGTATATTATGTAATATCAAATCTTTCACGTAAATAAAGAAACAATTTCATTTGGATTCATGAGAGATACCTCACAGTATTAATTCTATCAGTTGCGTTGGGCAGACAGGTAAGTGTTAGCTAAATAACCCTATAATTTTTCTGGATGTGTGTATATGAATACATTATAAAGAATTGAGCTGGTTATTAGTAAAGGAGTTGTCATTCTATCCCTTTTGGTTATTAATTCTTCAGTGGCTGGTGACTTAGTTTTGCTATGGCATTTGATCTTTTAACTTGCTCGGTGTCTTTTGTTATCTTATTTCTGCCTTGAAATTTACTTTTGAGCTAATTTTTTTTGGTTTTGGTGTCGGCCTGACAAAAAATGTTATGGCAATTGTTCACATCTCTTCGATAAAAGACTTATTGCTTACTTTGCCATGATAATGTTCACCCTAATCTGCTAGTACAGGATATTGCAATGAAATACCATTATCAATAATTGTCTGTAATAGCTGGTAAATATAGTAAATAAATTCAATCAGGTGATGATCTTGGGAGAAAAGTTAAGCCTGTAACTTTCTTGGAAATTTTGATGGAACAAGGCAGTCATTGTAAGTCATGTGATGCACCCTTGTCAGACATGTGTGACATGTTGGCATGAGAAATACTGAGGCTCTCTCATCAGCTAAGTCCTCAGCCCAGAAAACAAACTCCAATAGCCTCATGGTATTGCATAGATTCCACCTTAGTTGTTCCAAAGAGAGAATGTTCATGGGTCCGTTGCTGCAGTGAGGAAAAACTCATTGCTGAGTCCTTCAGTTTTATCATAAAGACTTATTTTTATCGATATGGTTATGATGCCTCCCATGTTGTTCCTCAATGCATCACAAATCTAAAGTCGCCACTTTTTTAAATGTCTACTGTCGTAGTGTTTTGAGGCTGTGTTAAAAAGTTGGCTTGTCATGAGTTTCAATCCCTCATGACAGATATGATTTTTTCCACCCTCAAAATTTGTGGAACTAGCATAAATAGCTAAATTTAAATTGTTAATGGGATGACTTCAAGAATTTCTTCTCTGGCTACATTGTAGGTCACAACAAACAGAATCACTAAACACATCTCACTCTCTATCTATTCCCTTGTCTCATTTCTCTTCCATGGTCCATTCCTTGTATGTTATTGTTTCCTAGCGCTCCCAGCTGCATGCCCTTGTGGTGCCTCACTGGGTGATAGCTGTGGGTGAAAAGGACACTGCTATTCACGGCATGATAGACATAGATGATGTATGGTATAGAGATACATCAGGCCTCAACCATTTACTCTCATTAATCAGACATCTGATCATGTTTTGATGAAATGATCTGGTTTTTTTGCATAAATTTCTGTAAGAAAGTAATATATGAAGGTCGTTATAAGCTTCTGTGAATCCTTTCTTCTGAGGTCTCCTTACCAAGTTATATTCCAGTATATTGAATGTAGTTGGAGCCTTTAGAAGGAAAATGTTTTGATAATGTTGAGTTACATTTTTCCTACCCATTATAAGACCAATTTCTTCAAGCTCTCTGTCGTATAATTCCTATTTTTAGTACTCTTTCAAGTCTATTTTTCGCCATAGTAATGTAGAACAACAAAAATTCACCTGCATCTATGGAAACATTGGTTGAAAAAGTACAAGAATCTCTCCTTTGCCTTTAGTACTCAAGAGTTGGTTGGTTGTAAAACATTCCAGGCCTTTGATGCTCATTACATCTCATGAATGGCATTAATAAGTGAGACTTCTTCATTCTTTTGAGGATACTTCTAAGACTGTTACATATAGACATACTTTTCAAGATCTCCATTCTGGAAAAACTGTGCCTGTCTCTGAGCCTGTCTTGGGTTACATTATTAGCTGCATAAAAAAGCAACCCGAGATGCAAGCTTGTTGGAAAATTTCTCCTTTTTCAATCTGAGGGACTTATTCTCTCTGAACAGATGGAGCCTCTTGTCTGTCTGCTGTACCATCTGGATCTCTCTTCAATTTAAAAACTCATCTGAACTTAAGAGTGGTCATGCCATGCAGTCTTCAGGCAAATTTCTCTTGCAAAGATTCTCAATTCATCTTCTGCTCTTTCTTCCTTCCCTGTGTGAGATTTATCTTTCATGTCTCTTGGCTGAATGTGAATTCAATGAGGCAACGACAAGTATGCAGCATAATTTAGAACTCGTCAGGTCTCCTTCTTCATACTCGTAAGGAGGTTGGTCCGAAAACTAAAGTCCATGTCATTTTCTTCATATTCGCAGGAATTATAGAATAAAAGGCCCTCTATCAATTGGCTTAATTAGAAATACACCTTTCTGTCCTGGTTTTTCCAATAATCACGCTTGAAAATAGCTATATTTACATTACATAGTACAGTAGGAGCGGATCCTTGGTACATAAAATATAGATTTAGTGTTGAAACCCATGTAATTTTTACAAAAAAACGAATATGACATAAACAAGGATTTAAGAAACTGATTAGTGCAAAAATGACCGTAGGTCACCGACTTAGTTTTTGAGAAATTAAATGATTATTGTCGAAATTTTATCCGAGGCACAGTAGTTAGCTGAGGTTGGTCATACATGTGGCAGCGGTGGAAGTGAACTTACAAATACCATGGGAATCAAAACAGAGAGGCACATTTCAGAAGCTGTAAATTGTTTGTTTGAAAATATAGTACCACCTTGATCAATGACAACCATTGGTCAAAAAACGAAGGGCTTCATATAACCCAAACAGGCCCGGTAAATATTCCTAAAAAATTTTGTTGACACATAATAATAATTAACATCACTTAAAAACGACTGATAAATGTGGCACTTACAGCTTAAATGAACGCTTATATTTCTGAATAATACAAACTAGTTGTATTTAAATCCTAATGTATACCTTGGTGATTTTGAATTCATGTCTGTTCATCATCTTAGGCAGGAGTAGGCATATATACTTGAATTATGACCTTAGGTAACATTCCTATTCTTAATGCCATTAGCCCATCATCTTTATAAATTACTTTCTTTACTCTTTTTTCCATATCATTCCTCACAATTTTGAGCTCTAGCGTCTGAACGGTCGATCTGATCGAAATCAATTCTCACAGTCTGATGTCAATTTTTTTAGGCAACGAAACATTCGTTCAAACGTTCAATTTTTATCTTTTTTTGGGGGGAAAATATTTTTAAAGCAATTTACGATGATGAAAACAAAATTTTTAAAAGATGTTAGTGAAAATAAGTATGAAAAAAAGAAGAAAGATATATTTCTCTTCAGAAAAACGAACCTCACGCCTTCCACTTCACAACCCACTACCTTTCCTCTCATCCACCGCTAGGTTGGACCTAAGGTCAGTGTAACAGCAATTAAATTATACAAAAACAATGTATAAAGTGCGTTATAGTACTGATCTCCACAATAACACCATTCAGTGATCAATTTAGTCCTGAAAAGGAATATTATGTAGTATGAGAACTTCTAGAAAGAACTTATTCAATGTGTTTAAAGTAGGAAATTTCTTCAGTTCATGCGCATCAAACACCAGTCAATAAGAACATCAACAAAGTTCAGTATGGTGTTGCCAAAGTTTTTAGAAATTAATAAACCTTGAAATAAATGTAAATGTAGGGTTTACTTGTGAAAATATTGTAATATACAATCACATGAATTTTTAGATATTTCTGGAGATATATATTGTGGAAAAGGTTTCATAAAACTAATTACTTATTTAGGCATAATCGCTGCACGACTCCATTCTCGGTATTCGATTAAAAAGTCTTTTCGTAGACTGGTCTTCCTAATATTCATTTGTAAGGCGATATTTGAGCTTTTCTCCAAATTAGACATATTACAAATCAAAGCAGTATTCTTTTAAAGGCTCCTGTACATAACTAAAACAATCGGGATGCCACTATAATTGTGACTCATTCAGTCGCTAACCAACCTCCTTAATCCTGGGCTCTTCCTTATCTGAATTTTATTAGTAGGGGTTTGATTTGGTGACCAAAGTACTAGTTTTTCATGCTGGGAATCCAGATCCTGATCTCTGCAGTGGCAAAGAATTCTCAGTGGAATTTTTATATTTGATTCATGCCTTGAGGGGGCCATTACAAATTTCTGTCTCTTAGATGCATAATTGTGGTCCCTTGGCGCCTTTCATTTCTTTTTTATAGCACCTATGCTGGGTTTTTAGCCTCCCTTCCTTACCTAAATAACAGGTAACCAAAGGAACATTTAATATATACTAATGTACAAGAGGATTCTTAATTGCTGACTCTGTCATTGACATCCCATCAAAATGTCTTGAATATACTGGTACATAAGCCTAAATGTCCTAGTCGCTGGAGCTTCTCTCATTTCTGACTCTTTTTGTAGTTTTATTTAACCTGCAAGGCATTATGCTGATAGCTACCTATCTGTCCACTGTGGTATCATGTCACTTGTTTGGATTGATTTGATAATGTACCTTTATCTCATGGTATTAACTAGAAAAAATACACTCAGTTCCGTGAACTCCCTGACTCTTGCTCTCTTAATTTTCAAGGATAAAGAGAAGCTAATTAACTCTCTTGAATATTTGTCTAAGAGAGCTCTTACAGACCTTACTTTGCCCTCATTCTTTTCAGGAGTATTTTCCTCAGTGAACTGTAGTTTTATGCCTTCTACTTTTATACGTTCTTGTTACTCTTTTGACATAATTCTATAACACTATCATATCTGTAGTAACAGTTATGTAAACAGACTTAATTGGCGTAGCAAACTCTTTACTTTTCTGTCTTTACATTTGGCTTTTTTTCCCTCAAAAATTATCTTGAACTCTACAAACTATCGAGAACTGTTATTTCCTGCTAATAAATGGATGTGTACCTTGACTGGTCACTAACGTTGGCGATCTGCCTTAATATTTCTAAAGCTGGGCATATGCTGTAAAAGGAATGGGGTGGAAAGCTATCAACAAGACCTGCAAATGGAGAATTCGTAGTAGATCATCTTGAATGTTCCAGCCTATATGACATTCTAGCAGATTGACACACAGTGTGTAGGGTAATCAATAGTTATTTCCTTCTCTTCTTGAGTTAAGGGAAGTGGGTCTTTGATACTTATCTCACTATTAAAATAATATACAAATTCAGTGGATTTTTACACTATGAACAATCAACATTTTGACAGGTTTGCATTACAAACTGCCTGATGAATATAATCAGTCATCCTAAATATGATCAGGAATTCTCATTTTCTTCTTTTTTTTGAACCTTTTGGATTTCTCCTATTACTTATTATTGCATTCTCATCAATGCAACAAACAAAAATAGGTATTTCTTAGTATACTTTGGTGTTTCAATAGGCTTCAGTGAGTGGTCTTAGCTTGTCTGTTGTTTTATCAAGTAGTGATCTTGAATTGATTCCAAATGTTTCGTGGTTTTTTTGTAATTGCACGTTGGGGTGAACGTCTTGTGAATTGATGATAAATAAAAGGTGATAGTGCCTGAGCAATATTTTTATAAGAAAGCAAAGTGGATTTTCGATGATCATAAAGCTAGAATGCCTTCCATGAGTTTTGCACACTGTGAAAATGCTTGGTTCATACTGTTGATAGGCTATTCCTTGCTGTAAGATTCTTCACTCAGAGGCTGAAGTGAAAAGTACATGAAGTTACACCTATAGAAAAGTAATGACAATATTGTCCCATGTTTTTATATTGAGATTCAATTATACTCATACTATACATAGTACTCAATATACTCAAGAATAGTAATGTACAATTTTGAAACCAATGTTTTGATTGAATACTCATTATCTTCAGTGATTCAGGAATCCAACGGATTTAATCCCAGATGATGATGAGCTAATCTTTCATGGAAATGCCAGTTCAGAGAGCTTTTGGATTTGTGTGTGGTGTTCTTATTTTTGTGCCTTTTTTTAAAATGCACGCAAAGGATTTGAAATTTTCATGGGAAAAATGAAAATTTTTTACTGGAAAATGTGGTGAAGTCCTGCATTTTGGTACTGTTTGGTCTGTAGCAACCATGTTCTAGGTTTTACATCACCCAAACAGTCCAAGTATAAAATTGATGCTTTGTTTCACTGAATGTTATTATTCTCTGCCCACTATTGTCATCATCTTGCTTTTATGAAAAGGCGAGAAGAATTTTGTGTTTGCATCCTAATGCGGTTGAGCCATATGTATTAATTTTTAATGTCAATATTTACTCTTTGCTTTCCAGACTTATCAAACATATTTGAGTCATTCCTGCCTCAGCTACTTACATACCCCAACCCTATTGATCCCCTGAATGGGGATGCTGCAGCAATGTACCTCCACAAGCCTGAAGAGTACAAGAAGAAAGTGCAAGGTATGTATGATAGATATTTATGTATGTGCTCTGGGATAGTGTTTCTTAAGACAAGGTCCTCAAGACTCCTTGGGGTACACAGTTAGCTCTGAATTGATTTCAGGGCTGTGTTATAAGTGGTGTATGCCTTCACAGTGTGAAGTGCAATCACTAAGTTTTAGCCATGGGTGAAGTAATGTAATGGGGAAAGGAATATAAGATGCTTTTAGGAGTGCTTGTGAATGAGCAACATGTGGAACATTTAAAAGTCTGTGTTTGTGTAATAATCAAGCCATTTATCCTTAGTGAAATAGGTTATTTGTGGGCAGCATCACTTAACTTATAAAGCAGGCTCATGCCTTTGGAAAGTAATGGAATCTGCTCAGGTAAAGGCTAACACTGCTGTACTGGCAGTAGTTTGAATGCTCTCAAAGACTCTCGACAGATGGTGAAAAAGTGGTGTTGGGGGTCTGTGAAGGCTCCAAAATTTTGAGACTGAACGTTCTGTATTAGAGCAGGGTCATTCATCCATTTACTCTATCATCTAATTAATTGATTCATGTACGCTATGCCAAAGGAGTCAGTTCTGTCTCCCATGTCATGTCAACCTTAATGTCAGGCACCATATGACTCAATTCAGCTGCTGTCAAGCAACTGCTGACTGAGCAAGCATCCTGATCTGGGAAATTGCTTGGCCTTGGTTCTCCTTAGTGGCCTTGCCTTTGCAGCAGGAGAGATACCACACCTAGCCAAACTTGTGCCATATGGTTTAAAAGTTAATTATTTCACAGTTGGCTTAAATATGTCTCTTTCATTGTGTCAATTGCCGGGAGACACTTATGTGTGTCTTTTGATTGGCTTTTTGCAAATTAAGGGCTTCCATGTTCACATAGGAAATAAGGTGATGAAGCATGGCAGTGCTGCTGGCATGCAGCGTGATACATTTTCTGTAATCTACTGAAATCATTGGAATGAAGGTCAGCATGCATTGCTAGATGTGTGCTATAACATGAAGAGTTGAGGGAGATATTCAGTATACTGGAGTTCTTCTAGAAATTGCCCAAGAACTTCATCATTATTGGGCAGTACTATGTTCTTTGGTTTCTGTATGTATGTGGAGACTATTGTGGTAATTGGCTAAATTTATATCCAGGCAATGTCATGTCTATTAAAGTTGTTTTGGAATGCAGTGCAGTGGCAAGAATTATTCAGGCCTTTCATGATTAAATATGCTACTGGCTCCTGGATGACTGCTCCCTAATTGGTGGTCTGGACACTGGGTGGAGATTGATGTAAGTGCTCTTGGACAACAGAAATGTTACTGCTGTCTTCTTTTGAAGACATGACTTTCTTGTGTGAGAGAGACAAGACATAAGAGAGACTTTCTTGTGTGCTGTAGATAGAGGTATACTACAACACTTACAGAGGCTATTGAATGCTTAGTGAAAAAAGAAACTCGCATGAAAACCAGTACGTAGAGGGGTAGTTGAAGGTTTGCAGATTAGGGGGGCATTCCCAACATGGTTAACTATTTGAAGAATTTTGTGAGACCTAGAGAAGTGGAGACACAAACAGAACTTGGAAAATCTTTTTCCTTGAATGAAGAGAGAGGAGAGGAGGAGATTTGGGAGGATGACTGTTGGGTCATTAAGGACATAACCAGTGGATAATGTGTGGAGGAGCAATATCCATTTTCAGGGAGAACTGTGTATATATCTATTTGGTTAAAGCTATGAAATTTTTAATTAGAGATGTGCAAACACCATATTTTCAACTCCGGTCGTGTTCGAGTTGAACAATAATGTAAAATCGTGTTTCGAGTCAAGTTCGAGACAAGTTCAAGCATCAATTCTATAGTTATAAAAGAAAGTAAAATCCTTCTATGCTGTTTTTAATTGAAGATTAATATTCTATTTTTCATCAGTTCAACAACTAGGAGAAAATGCTCAGTTTTAATAGAAAACTTTCCTGAATCTTAACAAAAGATTTAATTTGAGAAAGAATTGAAATAATAAATTTGGCATCTCTTCAAGAAGCAAACCGACTTTCGATTTTTTAAAGTCATATTAACTCAATGCAAAGTGCACTAATATGAAAATAAATTTCCTCTGCAGTATTTTTGCAGTGTACAACAACACTGCATACAAAGCACAAACTTTTATTGAAACTCGAGAACAGTATTTTTTCATTGTAACCAAGCCTTTTGAGAATTGTTAAGAAAAGCAAGTGGATCAGTGAAGCATGCATTAGTATTAGAAATAAACTTGCTCTCATTTCTAAATGTCTGTAAAGTTGAATTCAAGTTACAGATTTGAATGCAGGAGAACAAGTTACTCGATACTTTCAGGCAAGAGATTCCCTCTTCTTACGGTAACAATATTTCCTGCCGCTGAATACAGCCTTTCAATAGCTGTGTCTGTAGCTGGTATTGACAAATAATGTCATGCAATGAACCATAGATAATTATTTCAGCATTTCCATTGCTTCAATGAGTACGTGCGACAGCATGTAAAAAGTGAAGCTTGTAGAATAGCATGGTTGGTCAATTCGATATTGACATATCGACATATCGAGTCAGAATAATGGTCGGTCAATTCGATATTTTCATTGGTATGGAAGGGCTAACACATTCAATATTGAACAATCTTGGTTCTGGCATTGAGGAATGGGCAATAAATTCTAAGAAAGCATTTGTTATGGGTCAAGCTAGTAACTAATAGTGAAATACAAAATTCTGCCTGTCACATTTTTGACACGTCACTACAGAGCCACCACTGGATTCTCCTCATTGTTTCAAAAGAGGTATTGGCCACATCCCATGTGAGCAATGAGAAGATCATCATATACTGAACTCTTAATGCTGACTAATCCTTAATCATTCTGAGTGCTCGCAGTCGCTGCTCAAATACATGGTGATAATGGCAGTTTAACCTTTACCTTCCTGAGTTTTTCCGTAGTCGTAAGCCTTGCTGGCCGGGATTTTTTAAATGACCAGTGTTTTTTAAATGTCCATCAATGTGCCAAACGAACACGCTCGGCAGTCTAGGGACACAATTTTTGTGCCGTAGAGAGACGCTCGGAAGATAAAGGTTAAGCATGCCATGACAGATTTACCAACTGAGGCTCCTTATTTTTTCAAGAGGTGCTTGCCTCTGCCTGCATGCTCAATAAGAAGGTTATTTCTTATTGAACCCAAAATGCTGGATAGCCTGATCGTTCAGAGCAATGACAGGCTTCACCTCCTCCAAGATGGAGTTGCAGACCCCCAACTGGTGTTGTTTTTTGTGGCAATAGATACAGAGAGGAAACTCAAGGAAGTTGACATTAATGCTTTCTACAATCAAACTTGGGTAAACTGTAACTACAAGAGTGTGGTCATTACTGTATTGATCGACGTAATTTGCAGAAAACTAAGACGCATTCATAATGGTGGCCTGAATGCAATGCACCGACATCATTGCTGTGTATACCTTGATGGCATTGATGCTTTCTACAATCAAATTGAGGTAAATTGTAACCAGTAAGGTGAACATATTGTGAGTTGGGATTAGGTTGATGAAACTGGACCAATTTTATGATGTACATTGAATTTTACAATGGTGAGCAGAAATATTTTGATATTTATGCAATCCAGATGAAGTCTAGGATATTACTTCTGATCATAGGACAAACCCTCTTTTCTTCGGAAGTCTGGAAGGGAAAAAAATTACTTCATTTCATACTGATGTGGTATGTAATTTTTCCAACTACAGAAAAATAGTTAGAAAAAAAACTTGACTTGAGCATTTTTATAAAGCAAGACTCATGTCAAGGTTATTTTAGCTCAACTCAACTTGAATTTTGAGTTGCTCACATATCTCTTGTTTTTACCTAATTATGTAATTGCTACTTGTTGGGAGAATAATAGGGATGGCTGCTCTACAATAAGGCTCTTTTCAGGGCTGCTACCAGTATTTTATTGCATGGCTCTAATTAAACAAATGGTCATGCATGTAGATATTAGTAGCAGACTTGGATTAACAGTGCTAATTCGTATGGTCCCTTGGATTGCCCTAAGATATCTTCTTGTGGGTAAATAATGCCAGTTTCGTGAGGAATTGGATCAAATTGTGATGAAATAAAACATGTATCAACATGTGTAAAGTTGTGCAATGCTTGTACCCATACGATTGGTAGATGCATAAACTCGTTAACCATTAAAATTGCGCTGTGTAAACACCCAAAATTGCACAAATGTATGAAGGTGTGGGCATAAAATAGCCCCTGTTATAAATTGGAGCATTTGTCCATGCATCTGTCCAACCATGTACTTTGCGTGGGTACATGCATGTGTACACACGCCTTAAGACCTAGTGCTTTTCTGGCTTACTTCATGCTGGAATTCTTTCAGAAGTGGGTTCTCTATTGGGTTAGCAAAACATCAGCCATAATGTAGACCCTAACCTGGTGGGGAACCCGAGAAGAATTCCTGCATGTGTAAGCACCTCTTTTGCCATCAAAATATGTGAAAATACCCCTCTCTATATATTTTCCCTTCAACTGAAACGTTATCCTTAACAGGAACCAGTTTTGAAGTGAAACCAGACACAAGCTTTCCTAAACCAACCATCCCATAGCTACAGCTGGTTTCTTTTATCAAAAGATCTTGGCTATGCACACGTCTCATGATTAATGTGGAAGTCATGTGTTCTAAAATTTTAATGCTTTTTCTCATTAGTAGTTTAACTCTTCACTGCTTTCACTTAAGAGCAAAGTTACTAGCGACAATTTATTGCTTTGAACTTACCTTGCATTCATCTTAAAGTCTCAGAAAACTTCTCTTGTTTTTGCTGATAGTTTTTCTTTCAAATGAGTGGCTTGTTATACCTGGGGAAATCAGCTTTGAACTCACATTGAAGTTGAAATCAGAACTATGACTGCTGCACAGCGTGCCAGAATTTCTAAAAGGGGGCAAAAGATGAAAAATTACAGGATTTTTATGGTAATAGGTTGATATCAGGGGCAAAAAATGAAGCCTCTTTAGCTGTCAAAAATGATCCTGCTCACATAAGCCATCAAAGGGAATAACAAAGCCTGCTAATGATTGGCAAAGAATGATTTGGGTCAAAAACTCCCAAGATATTGATGAGTGTGCTCCAGAATGTGTGTGGTGTGATTCGTCTGTGGTATTGAGTAAAACATTTTGCTGGGCAAATCAGTTAGTATCTCAAGAGACACTCTTGTATGGATATTATCCATTCTTATATGTTAAGCTCTCCCATACCTCAAGAAACAATGCTTATACCACTAACAATTATGCTATTTTCCTTTAATACCCCTCCAAATACTGCCACATGTCATCAGCATTGCCATATCTCGTTGCTTTATTTCCTAAGTCAACATAGAAAACCTTGATTTCCATTGTGTAAAGCCAATCAAAGGACAGACATACACTTCAATGAATGGTTGACATGATGGACAAAACATATTTGAGCTAGCTACTCATATGAAGCCAAATTGTAAACATTGAAATTAAATTGCTCATGGTCGTTTCAGTCTCACTGTGTTAATGTGAAGGTTGGGTCACTGAGGAAACCAGAGGCTGTTCAAGGTCCCAGATTAGGACGCTCACAAGCGAGGTCCTTACTTAGGATGGGCCGCCTGAGATGTGGTCACTCATATTTACCACTAGGTGGAAGTAGTTCTATTTTCTTGTTGGCCTTTTTATAATCAGGAAGCAGAATGAAGGAACCAAGTTACCTTGTCAACTGTGTCTGCCCTGTCATATTTTGATCTCTTGCAGGTACCATTTGTGATTATAAGTCATATTTTAGGCCATTTACCCCAGTACATATTAATACATAGTTCTGCCTGACTTCAGAAGAGTGGAAAATACTTGTATTGTTTGTTTAACTTTTTAAAATTGGACATCATTTGTGTCCCTTTGGTATTATTTTTTGTATATATATATTTATATATTTATCTGGTTTTATATTCAATTTTCCAGAGATAGGTTGATTTGTTCTTGTTAGAATCTTAACCTCAGTAAAATATCGAACAAACAAAATGTTAAATAAGTACTGGTTACTAAAGTACAAAAACTAAAAGAAAAACTTGAGAGTTGTAGTGGAGGAAGCATTCCTGGTGTCTGTGAGGTGTATGTTATGTATGTGTCAGGTATACTTTTTCTCTTTATGATAAAAAAATAGCAAATGGATCCTTAAGAGGAAATCCATGAGTCCAGCTAAGATAGGGTCTTTTTCTCACAAGTGAAAATATGTATGCCAGTGTATTTAACCCTCTTAGTGCCACTGGCCGATATATCGGCATTAGCTCCACAAGCAAAAAGTGCCACAAGCCAATATATCGGCTCGAGCACAGATTATTTTTCAAACTAATTTTGTTGTAATAATTACGTTTATCTTTTATGCAATGTATCAGAATATTCTAAACAACAATTGATTCCTTTTTAGTAAAATTAAAAAAAACATTACATTCATATCTAAAATGGTACTTCATACTTCTTGTATTGTTTTTTTTTCATAAGGTGTTACAAAACTCTCCAATTCACGCTGCCACTTTTCGCTAGTACCACCAAATTTCAGTGGCACTAAGAGGGTTAAGTTACCAAATGTAAATTGTGAACTGAAACAAACCTACTAAAAGTTTTCTTTTAAGGAAATGTATTTAAAATTTCTTCCATTCAATGAAAGACTAATTACAGTTCAGTTGTCAGTAGAAGATGGATTGAATGGTTAATCAAGAAGAAGGCAAGAAAAATTTGTCCGTCAAAAAGTGAAATTGATTTCGACTCAATTGGCTGAAACAACCCTAAATTCGTGGGTGGTTATCCTCAAGGTGCCATTTTTATTCATGATTGCCGTTCTCACAGTAGTTAAATTTCAGCAATTGACTCATACTTGCTGAAACGTAATGTTCGAACCCCCGAAAGAAGCTCTCGATTCAGTGGGATTATTTCTGAGTGGATGGGTTGGTTTTCGGTCCTCCGTTTACTCATATGTGGGGCAGAACTAGGTAAATGGTCAGCCAAAGTAATTCAATCCCTTTCGTTGACGAAATCTATTATTTTGTCTTCTGCATTTCCACTTCACCATGGTGCTTATGGACCCCAGTGTTTCTGCCTCTGTGTCACTTTCTACCGCTCCCTTTTCCCCTTTTGTCAACAGCTGTTGCCATTAGCAGCCCCACCCAAAGATGGTCATAATCTATGTATAAATATCAAATATTATTTATTGAAAAAATGATTCATGCTGACTATATTTTGGTATTATATTATTCATTTAATTAACTTAGTATAAAATGTGTTTCTGTTTTCATGCAGCCATCATCAGGTATAGCTACATTTATGAAATGCCATGCTAGCCACAACTAGGGTATGTGGCACAGGGCGATTCCACATCAGGCATGAAGCACTCATTCTAGTTCAAATCAGATCCATGCATGTTCTGCTGGCCATTGGGCGCAGACTAAAAAGCAGTCAGAAAAAATTTTGTCTGAACTAAAATGGGATTTTGCATTCACTGCTCTGTAGTCACTAATTCCTATGCGGTAACTACATCAAGGGCACTTTCAGGGATGTTTGTGGCCAATGATTTAGAACTTTTTTGCTGGTCAGTGTTACTACTGAATGATGTAATAAATTTGATGTTAACCCTTTGCACTCAGATGTAATTCTGTCAATTCCCATAGTCTACTCAGTATTTAATTTTTAAATACCCCATTTTTATGAGTGGCGGCACCAGAATGAAAGACTCACTATTTTTCTTCATATAAACTTGTTTATTTGAAGATTTTTGCAATGAAAATGATTTATTGTATGAAGCATATATTCTAAATTCTATAATTTTTTTATAGTGATATATTTTGAAACATTTACCCATGTGAAAACCCCTTTACATTCACAATTCTCACGTTTATGAATTGTCTCTCTTCTTCCACCTTTCACTTTCCTATTAAAACAAAAAACACAATCTTTATGTTTTTTATTATTGTGAAGAATGATTACATGGAGCTTTCCATTTAAGTGCTGATCTGGCTTTTTGGATAATCTACCCCTGGGAATCTATGCTCCACCTCTGAATTCCCCCACGATTTCATGCACCAGTTTCCGAATGAATTTTGCGTGTGATATCAGTTTTTCATTTTTCCTTTTTTTTGCATTCTGAGTTCAAAATATAGGAATTTACAAAACTGACCTCAAGCCCACAGAAACAACAACTTACCCCTCCATTTGAGAGTCTTTCTCATAAAGCAGTATGTATTTGAGTAGTGATCTGCCAAATCAACTCCCCCCATAAACTTTGTGTAGGTAGTCACTACCTTGGGTTTGAAAATCATGCCTTTCCTACCCTCTCTAATTATTCCAAGTGGACTGCTAGTTCTTTCTGGCTAATTTTATACCTAGCATACTTGTTTGTCTCAAAGGTTAAGTTTCTTTTCAAAGTGTCAGTAAAAAGCAACTGAAAAAATCCATTGGTGTGGTGCATACAGTAGGAACTTTGGGTCCAACCTGCATCTTACCAGTTGAGAAGGGTCTTTTTCCCTAATTGCATACTAAGTTTCGTCCGAATCTAATAAGCAGATGCCGTAATTGGATATTCCCTTTGTGAGAATGTATGTTACTTGGGGAAGATGGTGGTGTCTAATAAAAACCTAAGACTTGCCTCTAGGAATGTAAGCAAAAACCTCTGAGAAAAGAAACTAATTCTCTAATTCCTATATCCCTACTTGCCTATCAAGTTCCGTCAGAATCTGATATGTGGTAATTTGGTATTCCCTATGTGAGAGTGAGGGTGAAAGGGCTGTTTACTAAGCGAAGATGATGCCGGCTCATAAAACCTGTGATATGCTTCTCAGAACCAGAGCAAAAACTTCTGAGAGAAGAAGGTGATAGGTAAATCCCTTCCTTCCTATCAAGTTTTGTCTGAATTCTAAATGTGATAATTCGATGCTCCCTTCGCAAGGGTATACATAATTACGTTGTTTACCAAGGGACGTGATGAGGGAAACTGCATGACTCATCACATGGACCATCCATCACACTCGACATCCCAGTGCAAAAAGTTAATTTATAGGGAACAGTGTTGCTCAACTCCCTATCTTTGCCACCATTTTTGAAGCTATGTCTTCCAGTCTATTGAGTGAATGTGGAAATTACCACCTACAACAATATTACTATTATTATTTTGGTGTATGAAATGCTTCACCTGTCTTTCTAACTCTTAGGTTGATTTTATGCTTGTCTTGGGTGGCCAATTAAACGCCCTAGTAAAAGATCTTTTTGTCAAGCATTTAATGGAACACTAAAGCCTTTCGAAGTCATTATTTGGAAATGTCTCTGCTCTGCTTACAACCTCTTCTTATACAACAATATACACATTGCCTAATATTCTTGCTACTTGGTCTTTTCTATGTACAGTACACCCCCGCTTTACAATGGGTTCGCCTTACGATCTGAGCTGATTTTGCACGTGCTTTTTGAAATTTCAAATTTCTCCGATTTTGTTTTAAATATCGATAGTGGTTTAAATATTGGTTTAATAATATATTTATATAATTTTAATCCAGGATATTTCGTATGCATTGCCTCTGACGCATACACTAAATGGATTGGCACTGATGCCCTTTAAACAGATTCGTCGTCTAGAAATAATGCCAATTCAACATACAATGGAATTCGTTTTACGATCGGTCCTCCGGAATGGATTAATATGGTAAAGCGAGGGTCTACTGTATTGCATATGATGTGGGTATAGCTGAAACATGGGTTGTACAAAGTTAAGTAAGTGGATAGCACCATATCAGGCTTAAGTCATTACAAAATGCTGGTCCACAATGTTTTGCCTGACCTTGAATTTATATTAACCATAAAGAGTTTTGTAGTGCAGTTCAATAGCTTTTCAACTCACATCATGCTTGTGCAGGCACACAAGGAGTACTCCCATTGGTGCCTGCCGTGGCTATGTGGGAAAGCAAAGTTTAACTACCTCTAGCTTCTGAAGTTCTGGCTATTGAGTTGAAGTGTTATGTCACATTCTCTGTATTGTTTAACAAATCTGTGTATTCAATCCACAAGCTTACAAATGTTAATATGAGTCCTAGGGGCACTTGTATGTCTCTAATGTCTCAAGGACATCAAACGTCTATGCTTTTAGGCAATGGCAGGTCCCAGAAGTGCATTCTGAGTCTCCCGAACATTCCTGTTGCAAATGATGCATATTCCACAATATCCATTGGGAAAAGGCAATTATTGAGAATTATCCTTGTGCAAAGTTGGTGAATCTTCTCGAATTGAAGACTTGAGTTACATTTTGACGTTACATTTAGTTTTCAATAGGATCACGACCACATATTTGTAATTCTAATGATTATATTATTTTGAAAGCATCAATACATAGTTACTGAGTACTTCTGCTTGTTTTTTCATGTTTCTTTACAATATGTGGCAAATCTTGGACCCCTGATACTGACTTGTAAAATGTTATCCACATGATTCGGCCTTAAATGAAAGAATTTTGATGTATAAAAAGTTATATTTCATTTCTTCAAGAAAGTAATTGTTATATTCAATGCAGAACTTCAAATATCTTCAAATATATGTGAATATCAAGAATTCATGCATGATATCATATCTCTTATGAAGAATATTGAACAGGCTGACATCTCATTTGAACTCTCTTTCCATTCAGGATTGCATTTAGTGCATTCTTTGTCAGCCCCATCCTTCTCGTCAAAATTAAATATGTATAGGGATGCTTATGGAGAAGCTGATAGACATCACCTGGTAATTTCACTGAAAAGGAATCAGGCAAGAATTACTTGATAATCAGGAGGGAAATTTTTCATCAGGCCTGGGTAAGAGATAAGATTGCATCCACTCGGTCACACATTTGCAGGAGAGAACCATTAGCATGCATTATGCAAATTATTGTTCAACATAATTACCGAAGTAACCTATTTAGTAGCACTGCAGGTAACCCATGACACATCCCAATAATGTGAAGGTGGGAGAATTGCGATTGTCGAACTCCTAACAGGAAGAGGATTGAGGTTTGGCAGTTGCATAGGCCAGAAATTATCTTTAATAAAACACTGGCTGACGAAGGCCTTTTTCCAGAGCCCAGTTTCAATGTTCGAGGTTGCTGTGTCAGCTGTTTCATCCCTTCACATCTTATTAAATCAAGTTACTTTGTTGATACAGCAAAGCTTAGGAGACTAGTACCTTATGGCTTGTAAAGACTACTAACAGGCCATGGAACCAGTCGACTACAGAGACACCGTTTGTCAGTTCCTCAGAACTACTTCAGAATACATATTCTCTCTAGCATAGGGGTGAGCCCTCATTATGATTACTCTGATTTAATAACTTAAGGAATTAAGTAATCATTGCATAAAATCTAAGTTTTGGCCTCGTTAACATTTTCCTGCAACTAACATACTGCACTGTGTACCATAAGATCCAGTGATGGCAACAGGGTCTTGCATTTCTGGTTTAGGGTTTACTATCTGTGTTAAGTCATGGGTATTAAGTGATTATATATATTATCTTGAGTTGAAAGATAAAATGTTTGTTGTACATGTGTCCAATCATCAAGCGATGGACCTCTTGTTGACGAAGCCGTGGATGTTTGGTGAGTGCTCTTCTCTACTTCCTGAGCCTCTGTCACTTCCCACCCTCTGCATTCATACCCTGAAAAGTTTTTTGTACTCAGGAATTCAGGACACTCAGAGACTTCTGGTATCTGTCAAAAATTGATTTCTTGAAGCTCACAATCAATGTATGTATATACATGGAATGAGTTCAAAATGGATGTTTGGGATTTTAGGGTTGGAATAATAGAATTCTCAGTCCGTGGTCAGACCTTACCCAAGAGCCAGAAGGTGCCTAACTTAGATGGCATGGTGGGTGAAATAACGTGAATTAACAAATGAATGTTAACTCTTCAAAAGTTGTTAGGATCATAATACATTTTGCAGCCAACCCTTTCCTTGTTGAAGTTTTCTGTTCAATGAGAATAGCCAAATCATCCTGTATCTTGCTATGAGATTTGTACAAATTGCCATTTTTTACAGTAGTTTGTGTATTATTAAGGAGTTCAAGGGGAATCAGAATGACTTATTTTGTCATTGTTGGAGACTTCGGAACTGCATTAATTCTCACTATTCTGGGATAAATTACCATAAGAATGTTGATTAAAAGTTCTAAATGAATGGAAAAAGGCACTCCTGGCCATGTGACTTTGAGATTTGTATAGAGGAAGTACATACTCAAAGGACCTTGATCAGCAAGAATGCAGCAGTAGCTGGTGGTGCTGGTTGTTACTTGCTACTGGTGTTCTTGTGGTAGTGATAAAAAAAGATGCTTGTGGAAATGTATTTTGTCTGAAAAAGGTTATGATGAAAGAGCGATTATATTTTATGAACTTGGACAAATTTATGACACCTTGAAGTTGATCTGTTGAAGTCTTGAAGGACTTTCCTCTTTTGAAAGTACATACTGAATCCTTATGCTGTTTGCTCAGGGAAAGGAAAACCAATTGAAAGGGAAAAGTTTTGAGGATGGAGGAATTCTTTTTACTGCCATTTCTTTTGGATGTCTGATTTAGTGAATTGTATGTTAATAGTTTGTAAAGGGCATTTTATGTGAGATGTTTCCTTGTACTGCCTGTCTGGTGAACAGATAATAGCTGGCGAAATTGCATCATATAAAGTAGATGATTGATAAATTATTTCACTTGAAATTTCTAAGCACTAAACTAAATTTCTTAGTTGTTATGTACTTCTAATAGTTATTGCTTATTATTTTAATTCTCTAGCTGATTGGCGAGGAATAAGACTATTGATAAGTGTGTTTAAGAGAATGGTTTACCACTTTTACAGTCAATACAAGTGAGAAATTTGCTACTAATAATTCTAAGTATGAAAAAATAGGCAACTTCCACTTTGATGAATTTATTCCGACCGGTTTCACTTTTTACAGCATCTACAAGGTCTGAAGCCTGAACCTGAAGATGCTCTAAAAAGCGAAACCAGTCAGAATAAATTTATCGCAGTGGAAGTTGCCTATTTTTTCATACTTAGTAATGTTCCGATTCCACTCCATCAAGCGTGAAACCATAGAAACTCATTATTCTATCAGTGGTGCTTGTCACCATGATTGGTATCAATGACACTTTTTAAGAGTGAGCAGAGTGAGATAGATAAGGAAGACTTGTATCATTTGAAGAAATAGATCACATGAGAATGCTTTGGTGGCTGGGATTCTTGCCAATACATGTTAATAATTCTATGGGAGCCACTTATGAGACCCGCATGCATGAACTTGTCTCTAGGGCATGAGTTAAGTTTTCAATTTAAACTTGATTGTTCAAACCCCAACGGAAAAGTTATTGCTGTCATAAATTGGATTTTGGAATCAGTTGATGAAATTCCTTGAGATGTGAGAATAAAATCTCATGGTGGATTTAAGAAAGCTGTTGATAAATTTCTAGGTACATAAGATGTTTGATTTGATTATTATCTTTGGTGGCCTTTTTTTTAATGTATGGCTTCATCCAGGCAAACACTTGAACTTGTCTCTTGGACATGAGTTAATTTTTTCTCATAGTGGGCCTAATAAAGCTGTTGATAAATTTCTAGGTACATAAGATGTTTGATTTGACAATTATCTTTGGTGGCTTACTTCATCCAGGCATACACTTTGATGTAACTTTTCTTGGAGTTTTCCTGGGACTCTTGAGGATCATAAGTTGATAGAAATTAATACTATATTACATTGCTTTTCATGTGGACATCCCACTTTTAACTTGGAATGGATAGAGTTGGAAACTTAACATCCCTTGGCCGTTTGTTCTTCCTCATTTTTTTCTTCTGTCTTCCCCATCACCTGTGCCAACCAAACTGTGTTCCAGATCATATTGTAATCATCCTGATGATAGGGATATTAACCTTGGAGTGACCAATGGAGCAAGCTCGAGGTGTCTTGCACTCAATACTGTGGTGGTGTCTCCTTATAGTCAGCCAAAGTCCGAGTTTGATTTTATACACTTTTTTCTCTAGTTACGTGCATGATAGTTGTTATTGTTTCCTCTGCTAAAAAACTATATATGCTGTGGCAAATGTTATCAACATGCCTCCCTTCATATTGTACCTTGTAATTGCAAGAAAATCTGTTACCTCACTTTATGAAGATTTCTTATAGAGAAAATGGAAACTCATCTCCGTAGTATAACCATAAAAACAATTAAGTTCAATGTTTATTCTTTTCAGTCCACTTGCTGTCTACTCTAACTTTGATGAACTCTGGCTCTGGACACATTTCCCCTTTCAATATTAACTCCTGCGGCTCTTAACAACACACCAGTTTAGGGGTAAAAATTATATTTCTTGCCCTGTTTTTGGCAGTACAGCAAGGTACAGGTCCTCTGTCTGGGATTGGGGTGCTAAAATATCATTCCTACCTCCTCTTAAAAATGTTGGAAATGGAGAAGGAAATTGTTAAAAATATGTGGTTTTGGGAGGCTGCTGCTCTGCAAACATGTAATCTCACTGCCTAAATGTTTGATAAATGTTTCATCTGTTGATTGAGGAAAGTTGACTTTTCTAAATAGTATTATTATCAGCATGAAAAGTATATATCATGCAGTTGGTAACTGGATGAGATGGAATTCATCATGATTAATTACTTTAAGCACTCCAAGAGAGTCGTTGCCCTCTGTGGCTGCTGGATAGACAACTTGATAATTTTTAGAACTGTTAACTGGCTGCGGTGGAGGAAATTCAAAATATTTCTGCATGCTGATGTGCAAACCTATGAAGTTGCTGTGGATGAGGCTAGGAGACCTTCTAGTTGATGAGGTCATCTGTTGTAGCCGACTTATGGAAAAAAAGATTCGCAGACCCACTCTGGAGAATCTACAGCTGCCAGCCTATTGTCCTGTGAATGACAAAATAGGAGTAGGAGGGAGATTCCGCAGTTGTGCACCATTGTCACGTATTCAAGTCTCTGGAGAGTGATACTTTTTTTCTTGTTTTCCCTATGAATGCAGTACTTGTGTGTGTTGAAAATGTAAATTTGAGGAAGCATGCTCAATTCTCATTTTGGGCAGAATAATTTACTCTTAGAAGTTTCCTCATGCATGTGGCTTAATGATTACTTTATTGTTGGCCTGTTTTGTAGAGTCAGTGATTGGGTATAATATGGTTCCCTGTGTTTGGGTTTCAGAGTACGTCAGAAAGTATGCAACAGAAGAAGCACTGCGGGAACAAGAGCAAGCAGTTTCTTCTGACAGTGAATCATCAATGTCAGATTTCAGTGAAGATGAAGCGCAAGACATGGAGTTATAACACAGGCATACATCACGGGTTTTAATATAGACTATCCAAAGTGTAGGTACTCAGATAGCTTGTGTTTTAGATGAGACATTATCTTTTATGCGTTAAACACATGGTTAAAGCTTTATATAAGGATGTTCCAGCCTTTAACTCTGGAGATATAGATTTCAGTTTCATCGTCTTGTTTCTAAGAGGTGCTGACCACAATCAGTTCTCAGATCTTTCAGTTTGTTGCCAACATAGGAAGTTTTCAAGTTGAAAGAAGTTGAAGAATTGGAATGGAGCCTTGTAGTGAGTTGAAGTGGGCAAGTGGAAGCAGGAACCATGTCTCATTTGGTAGACACACATGTGCCGCCATCTTATTTTGCTGCTCTGCTACCATTGCAGCTTTTTTGTGATTTTGTATGCTGAAGTCGGGTTGCAGTTATTGTAGTTAATTTTATTAACATTATTAATTTATATCCCTAATCCTTTTACTTGCAGCATGGTGTATCATTAAAAAGAAATCATATTTTCCAAATCATTCCTTACCTTGCTGTTTTTGTTTTTGATTAATTGATGCTCTGTTAGTAATGTTGGGGTGTTCAAAAATTTATCAGCAGAATGAAGGACTAATTTGTGCATATAACCGAGCCCTTAAACTACTGCCTTCTCAAAAACTGACAGAATCCTCTTTGTGATAACAAGTAGTGTATATAATTCACCTGCCACAGATCTCTAAAATTCTAATTATTTTGTAAAATAGACAATTGTTTTCCCTTTGGAGTGTCCACAAGTTTACATTAAAAATGTTCCATCTGAAGGAACAGCTTTCTTTGTTCCTTTAATTTTAGAATTTCTTCTGAATTCCACTCCAAGTAATCATGGAAGTTTTTCATCTGCCCAGCAAGCAAATTTGCATCCTGTGGTGTAAGTTCCCTTTTGGAGAATCACCTTTGAAGAATGCTCTTTCTGCTGCTTCAGATGAAGATGCCTGTCTAGGCCATGACATGTGTTGGTAAGCTCTTGAGTTGATTTGCCTTGTTAAATAGGATCTATGCATAAAATTGATATTCATGCTAGACTTGAAATTGTTGAGGAGCTTCTTCATTTGAGCTGCAATTTTAAAAATTTTCATCAGATGGCAGCTCTTGTTGGCAAATGCAGTCAATTTTTGTGGTGTTTCCATTCGTCATGTGTTTTAAATTACTCGCTGAGCACCGAGCCCATACAAAATTGGCTATTTTGTTTTCTTTTTCTTCACCATATTCCTGGAAATATCTGTAGATATTATAGAAAAGTGAGGTAGAAGTTCCAGTCATTTTTGTCTTTTGACTTGTTTTCTATAAAAATGTCTGGCTAAGAAGTATATATAAATATATATATATTAATGAAATAATATTATAATAATTGTAAAAATTTGATAGGTGCTGGTGGATTTACTGTGTGAAACACTGGAAACCAAGTATGTTATAATCATGTTTTAAATATTTTGTTTCTTGAATGTATACTATGACTGACAGTGAATGGGACAAAATGATAACCAGGATCTTTACCATTTAGTTTATCGAATATATATTACGTTGCATGGAATATTGAAACCAGGATAAATAGATTTAATGAGTTAGAGAGAGAGAGAGAGAGTGAGCTCATTCTCAGCTTTGTCCTGTCGAACTCATGCTTTTGCCTATTCATTCAGTTTGGTGTAGCTTGAAGACTGCTACCCTTTGTAGGAATTGCTTTTTTGAATATGTGCTTATGTGAGTGTGGCATTTGTCATGTTAAGGTTGACCCTTCTGGTCCTTCAGAAATGACAAAATACATGAATGCTGTTATGTTAAATAATCCTTTGTCAACTTAAATAAAACTGGTTTTCTGCAACCACAATTTTACTCTTGGAAAATGTGCAAAGCCATTATTGTGCACTTGAATCGATTCCTCAATTTTTAAATAAAAAATTGAATGCCTTGGTTGCTTGCCACCCATCAATTAGTATGCTCGATTCATAAAGTTGTTTAAATATCATGTTTCACTATAAATAAATACATGTAGCTTGCCATGAGATGCCAACATAGCCAAAGTGGCCCCATCCTGTAATAATTCCATCAGTGAGTGACAATTCTTGTTGAAATGAACAATTTTTTATTTAGATAGTGGTCTGTGGCTTAAGTTCTCCATCCATGTTTGCTTAGTTTTTGAATTTCGTATTTGAATTAGGTATTTGTGTGTGTAAAGTACTTGCTTGCTCAACACAATGGGGTACTTTCCAGATGGAATCGAAAGATTAAAAAGATATTCTAAATATGAGTTTATACATCTTTGAATGTTGGAGATGTGCGTCACTTAATCTCAGGCCAAATTATATTCTTCTCCTAAGTCTCGACAATTCCTGAAAAATCAACGCGAGTGTCTTTCTAATGTTAATATTTTGTTCTGATGCACTGCAGGTAGCAGTTTTAACAGATTTGGGTCATCTTTGCAGATCAAGCCAGTGCCTTTTGAAAGAAAAGCTTTCACCACTTCTTTTAATAGCATTAAAAAGATTTAAATATGTGTATATATAGACCCATGAAAAATCTTATCTAATGGTAAACTTAAATTTTTCTATTAACAACCCTACTAATTAAATATGTGGAGTGACCCATATGTGTGTACATTTCATCCCTTCATTGAACTGTCATACCTACTATAATTTTCTTGACTTTCTGATATTAGCATGACATATGCCTCAAGAAATTTGAAACAGGTCCACTGATTTCCTATCTAAGTTGTGCTATTGCCCCTTACTTTTTTCATTAATCTCTCGACTCGTAAATTTTGAGTAGTTGCAAACCTTACCTATTAAGCCATTTTTAAACTGTAGAAATTTAAAATATAAGAATAAGCAGCTAGAAAGAGATGAGGAACCAAAGCACCGGCTATGAGAAGTAAACAGGATCATTAATGTTTTTTTTTGTTCTGGATGCTCATTCCAAACCATGAAACTAGCTGGTTAAAGTTCCTCTGCATATTTTCCAGGTGAATCACAATTAGTTTACTTTTGTTGAGTCTAAACTTGGTGTGCTTGGAATACTGTGTTGAAAGTTGAAAATTTATAAAGTAAAGATGTTTGCAATCAGCCATCGTAGGTGGGTTCGATTTGAGGATGTGGGTCAGTCACATAATGCAGGCTACTAAAGCTTTCATGTACTTTCTCTGATGGTAGATTACTTTCCTCCCTGCCCATCATCTCAGCTATTCATCTTGTTTCTGGTTAGTGCGCACCGGAGCTTTTGAACATATTCAAACTTGTTTGGATGTTTTGAGAATTTCTCTTAGCTTTACCCCCAGGACAGGTATACATGCTCTTCATTAGGTGTTCATCCTTGAATGTATAATTTAATACATTGTGGCTGTAGTCCATTTTGCCTTCTCTTTGAATGAAGTGCCCACTATAAAAGAAATGATGTACAAAAGGTTTTTACATTGCTTCTTTTTCGGGACCATTGTGTGGCTGACATTTTTATCATTATCTCTGATTCATACTTGATATTTTGCATTGTGTGGTAGTATGTGATGTTTCACCTATTCACAATCAATGAGTAATCATGGCATGAAGATGAAATATTAACACCAAATATGCTGTAAGCATTATTCTAAATATTGTTATGATGCCTAAAAAGTAGATGAGAACACCAAAACACTGTTATTTTTTAAATGTTAGAGACTCAAACCATGACGAAGAGAAGCAGAATCCATGTTTATAGTCATTCATTGATGCTGATTACTAAGTTTTAGGGTTTTACTGCCGGAAAAAGTAGCCTTATTTTTTAACACCGACCATTATTTAGTTGGATGGTCTAATTTTTCAAGGTGGCAATAAAATGTTTTTCGTAAAATATATCGTTTGAGGAGATCACAGCAAAAACATCAAGGAATTAAAGTCACTTGGAATGAATACAGTTTCATCACATAATCCCCTGTCTGTAGTGAGCATTGTGGTTGTTGTGTGAATAACCTCCTGAATTTCTGTGCAATGCCTTTGAAGCTTCTGTGGTGGCCTTGTGTGTTTTTTTCAGGAAAGGTTGCCAGTTAGGATTTCAATTGTTCATGGCTTCAAGAGCTGTATTGAATCCATGAAAAACCAGGTCCATTCGCTAAACTCACCAACAGATTTGTATTGTTGCCTTTAGCATCCTATGGTCTCAGGAACTCTTTATGATGGTGTGATGTGCCATAAACATGGTTGGTTGATGAATGAAAGTGTGGAATTGTGTCGATGGTTTTTCTCTTTTTCTTCTTCTGAAGATGGACTTTTTATGTAATTAACTGGAATATGTGACTGGTCGTCTCATTAGTAACGTCCTGTGAGTTAGCGAAGTACCAGCCGCTGCTCAATTATATCTTGGTGGTAATTCTTCAGATGCAGCAAGAGGTGACATATGCTTGGGATTGGTTTGAGTTTTAGGTTTGTACAGTTTTTGGTTTCTTCATTCATCTGTCTACTCTAAACCCAGGGCCTCGACTTGAAGTGGATAGTGCCACACTAAGCATAAAGTTCTCACCCCTAGACTTTTTTGTAACTTCTTCTTGTTGTAACCCACCCCATCATTGTGTTTTGTTGAGTGTAGCCAATTGATGCGAAGAGCATGTCATCTCTGAATGTGATGTGATTTTAGTGTAATAATTGGCTGCACTGAAGAGCCTCATGTCACAAAAATGCCAAATGACAATTGTGCCTTCTACCTGTTGTCTGATATTACTGTAGGTGCATATTATTACGTCTTCTCATCTGGATCACTCATTTGACCAATGAACCTGGAACTAAATTGTGTAAGGGCAATATTTCACTTGCTACTCATTTTCTCCAAGTGACTTATATCAGGTACATCCTGAATTTTTGCTGTGGCTTAAGATTCCCTCTGCCTTGGATAGTGACTGTAACACTTATCAGTATAGTGAACATTTTTTATAACTCCAAAATCTCCTGTATATGCCTTTGGAATACCTTCCACCTTAAAAATCTAAAAGACCAGAGCTCAGGTAGCAATAGAATTCTTTGTCATGTACTGCTTCTGTGTAGTGTAAGTGAATGTGGTTCAGGACTTAAGTAGTTTAAACTTAATCTCTATTGAGTGCCAAAATATAGTTGCTGTTCATTACTCCATCATCCTCTCTTCCTCCAGAGTTTATGATTGTTGGGTTGGCTGGAGGATTGTACTCCCATGCCACTTCACCATTTAGCACGATCAAATTTTGTTGATGAAGGTGTCCTTTGGGTCTCCTGTTAGTCATGAGGAGGGCTTCTCACAAACCTCTCATGGTGACATCAGGCTTGGCAACTTCTTAGAGGTATGATCCTGCCTTCTGCTTAGCTGGATGTGTTTAGTTCTTCATTATTCCCTAATGATCACTGGATCCCTCAAAGGGAGGTCAGCTGGGCTGTGTCTTTTGGAGGGTGTCAACTCTTTGGTAAGACACACTTGGAGAAGCATTTTGAGAGTTGTCACTTTTTGTACCACCTCAAGAATGGCATAGCTCATGCTGGAAATGGGAATGAGTTCACTTTGTGATAACTCTTTTAGGTGCCCCTATGTTGCTGCCATTGTCCCCAAAGCAACCAAACTCACAAGTCATGATTTGAACCTGGGGTATCAGGAATGTACAGAATTTAGTGTTTGGCATCGAACATGTTATCTTTTTGTCAGTTCCCTTTGCTAACCATCTGTTCTCGCAGAAAGCCAATGAAAATTTTCGTATGACAACTCTATCAGAGAGAAAGTCTAAAATTGTTTGTTGCCAGATGGTGAGAGTTGTCATCATACTGGTGGCCCTTTCTCTGCTCCAACTCAAGTAATTTTTCAAAACATGCTAGTGATGATGATGGTAGTGTGTCCAGCTGAAGCATTGGGCTAGGAGATCACATTGGAATTCTGGTTTCATCTGACTTATTGGGGAAACCCGCCTTCTCTGGTTTTCACTTCAGGCTGTATTCCAGGAATCAGAATCTATAGAGGAAACATTGTCAGAGACTGGATGATCTGAAAGGTTGGATTTGCTTCATGGAGCAGTCTGCTGCTTCAAAAATGCTATTTGGTGACTTCCAGTCAGTTTTGTGAATTGTCGTTTGGGAAGATAATGGATATACTTGATTGGATGTCCTTTTCCCTTCATTGGATATTCAAATCCTCACTGTTCTTGGTGAATGGTCAACTAACACTGCTAGTTTTTGGGGAGCTTATACATTGAGATCCATACTTTATGGACAGTACAATTAAGAATGTTAATAACTTTGACAAGTGTCGTTGGTTTTCGGTGAAATCAAATGTGATCATTGCCCTTCATGATGAAATAATCATGTATTATGGTCATTGTTCTCAGAGAATGGTACATTTTCAGTCTTGAAATCCAGACTGCTTTATATACTGAAGTGTGGTGAAGACTATAAACAGCGATGATTTCTGCCTTATGAGTAAAGAGGCTTTTTCTAATCCTCTTCCCATGTAGTTCTCTCCTTTGTGACCTTAGCAGGCATCGCCACGTCATGTGTCAGTTGTATTTTCAAGAGTTTGTGAGTCTCTGTGCTCAAGTCAGTGTGGCAAAGCGTAGGAGTTAAATGTGTCATCGGATAATTTACTATTTGTTGCGATCAACCTTAATGGGCAGCCTCCTGAGAAATGGTGTAAAATATAGCTACTCCCACAGTGAATTTGATTGATCGTAGTGGATGGTTTCTCAGGTTTGACTGTATTGGATAATATGCATGAATTACATCAGGTATAGGCTTGGCAGTGAGGAATGAGTTAGTTTTATTAATAAATTAAGCATATAGAGTTTGAGGAGTAGATTCAGATTAAATGGCTGGTCTGAAAATAGCCGAACACTTGCAGTTGTTGCAGTTAACTGAGATATTGCTCATGGTGACCAATTATCGTCGGTGTCTTTCTGTGGTTATACTCTTGTTTCTGCAAATAGTCTGTTGTCATCCGATTATTTGATGCAAAGAAAAACAAACTAGCTTTGGCATTTGACTTATTTTTAGGAGCATTTTTCGCTTGCTAATGCATCATTTTCTTACATATTTATTTTTATACCTTCTGTATTTATATCCCCACCTGCTGTGTAGAAAAGTTATTAAGCCAATAGAATACATATTATATTTTGCCTCATCACTCTTAATAAAACCTACATGAGGTAAGAGAGTTGTTCTTATACTGTATCTTATCTATTTTAGATGTCCCATTTAATTAAGTGTGGTTGTTATTGTCATGGTGAATCCTACAAGTCTTGAGTGGGTGAAAGCTATTGATCATAAGTCTTATTTAGGGTACTTCATATATTTTTGTTTATTGTTTTTGAAGTGTGATCATGAATTTCATACTTGTGTGTCTATAATAGCTTTAAATCATGTGAAAGTATTGTGTAGCTTATGTGCAATTGATTTATAACTTGTGGAAATTGTGAGCTCTGCATTTTGTAAGGGATGTATTTTAATTTCTTAGAGCTAGAGTAAAAAGATGTTCAATATTTTGATTATAAGGTGTCGATATGAAAATACTTTCAGATATGGTGAATGTTAATCAAGAATTAAAGAAATTATTCAATATTAAAAGGTGAACAGAGAGGATGATGTGATTTTTGTGTTTGCATAGGAGATGAAAAATGCTCAAAGACTTAAAACAGTTAAGTCTGTACTATATTTCACCATTTGCAGGAACTTGATCATTTATATAATTTGTTTTTGCACTCCCTGGGTTATTTCTTGTCAGTTTCATGGAGTATGTGGTGACTGGGATTTGCGACAATTTTCTCCAGGGTGTTATACTTAAAAGATCCAATTAAAAAGAATTAATGATCTATTTTATTTGAGATTCTCTAGAGCCATTTATGTCCTATTGGCATTACGAGCTTTTTACCATTGTACAAAATGTTGGTATATTCTTCCTGCATTCTCTTCAATCACCATGGCACGACTGGTATTGAAACTGTAATTTTACCTTTAATGTGCATTGTATATGTTTCTCATTACTTGCTGGTCATTTGAAGATTTAAGATAGGTCATTTGATTATTGTAACAAATGGTATGTTCAGATGACACAACACCAAAATTGTTGGTAGGTAACTGTGGTAAATTTACCTGGGTAAATAAGAGTCAATAGTGTGTGCAAATGTGGCATTTACATCACTAATTCTTACAGTTGAAATAGATTACCATGGTAAAAAGCTAGTTATGCAAACAGGGCATTACGAGTTTGTAAACCTTCACTGAAATTGGAAATGTGAGAATATAATACACTTCAAACTCAAGAACTAAATGAATGATGAATATTACATTTTTAATGGCCAGTATTTAATAGTTCCTGTAGTTGGAGCATCCTGTTCAATAAAAAAATCCATCTTCTTCAATGTTTGCTATTAATTCAGCCTAGAATAATGAAAGTTGGGCAGAGTGGAAAGCCTGTATAGTGCGATCAATTTCTTGCTCGTGTTTGCCTTTATAATTTGATCCAAGTACCTGACTTGGTACATGAATAGAGGTGTATTGTTCTTTTGTCCTTTGTCTTTGGTTTGTGCCTGAAATTTAAATGGAACTTGTAATCGCAGTCTTGACATTGGTATTTTAATTGTTGAGATAGAAATAGTATTTTACAATATCAACAACTTACGTAATTAAATATGGGATTGAACATAAATCTCTTACCGTATTTACTCGAATTCTTCCCTATGTTTGCTCTTGGATTTTTGGCAAAATTAAGAAGAAGCTAGTGATAAACAATTTTTAAAGAAAAGCGTTGGAGTGGAAATATTCCACATTCAGGCCAAGTCCATGTAGCACAATTAATCCATGGCCTTTGATCATTTTTTAAATTAATGATGGATTTTATCTTGTGGAGAAATTGGAAATTTGAGGTAAAAATTGTGCACTGGATCCAAGATATGATTGTCAATTAAAGTGATAGTCAATCAATGAATTGATAGTGATGCTGGACATCAGTGTGGTCTAATTTCATTGGAGGGGCCACATAAATCCTTACAAAATCATAGCACCATGTCCACAACATGTGGTTCAAAAGCAGTTGTCCCCAGTTATCCACAGTTAGATTTGCTCCATCAATGTAAGAGGTAATGCTTTCAGTTAAGAATCAAACTGAGTTGATTGATGTGTAAACTCTGTATATTGTATATAACTTATGTTCAATAAAGTTAATTCCATGTATTCATTCATGTGATGCTCCCACGATAAGTGGTATGCACTCTTGGTGGGTAAAAAATGAGATTTCATTCAAGTCATTTTTGGTTGTGTCTAGTGCATTGATGTAACTATGATAGAATAAAGAAATTGATGTTGAAAAGAAGAGATGAGATTTTACAATGGTTGCATAAATATGAGTAAATACGGTATGCGATGATCAATTTTTATGTATTTTCTTAGATAAAAATTTCATATATATTTTATAAGCACAATGTGTGAGGTGATTCATTTTCTGTGTCCATCAAGGTCTCTTTGCCCCACTTGCATTAAAAATTTAGGTGTACTTTATGCCTGCTATTATGTTTGTGAAGTGAGCATGGTAATTTCTTTGACTTATTAACTTGTTTACTTTTTATCATGGAAGTTTAATCATGGCAATATTTTAGGTATCAGAGATAGATTTTTTGTATGTGTACTCTTGAAAATGTGATATTGTGCTAAATTTGTATGCTGTGATAACAGTTAACCATCTACAATACAAAGCATATATTCCTATGAACTGTTTCACTCACGAACATATTATTTTATGCCTAATGAATTAATTAAACAATGTATATATACCTGAAGATAAATAGAGTTGGACGATGCTTAATACACGCCCATTTTATATCACTGATGTTGGAAAATTTAATGCAACTGATGAAGCAATTAAAAAATATCTGGATTTTTTTATGTACTTTGTTTCAAAGGTATTGCTGAATATAATTGCCCATTGTTAATGGCATGCCACAGTATTTTAACTGCTTTTTTTTTTAAACATAAATCATAATTGTATACTTGGGAGTTTTGAGAAAACTTTGTTGAATGCCTCTGAGGTTTATTAGGTCATGAACCTTGGAGAAATTTTCTTTGTGTAGAATAACCCTCCCTAATCCATCATTGATTGTAGATATAATAGTGTAGGAAACACATTTGTACTAAGTGAATGAATATTAAAATTTTCTTCATGTTTTGTGTTATAAATGTTGATTTCATTTACCTCATGCCTTCCCTATTTAATGCAATCCTCCTCATTGCCTTCATTCCCATAAATCATGCTGCAATAATTCTGCATTTTTATAGCTAGGAAAAAATTAAGTATTCTAAGAATTGTATTTGGTCATGTGAATGGAGTATTTTTGTCTTTTGCCATGATTGTATGTTCTTCAGAGCAGTTCTGATTTATTAGTGGAGCTACCAAATAGCATTTAACTCTCCAAACTGAATGTTTGCCAATATATTCATTAGATGTGATAAATGTTGGAATCAATTTATTTTAATTAGAACTATGTTGGCAAATCATCTTAAATTGACTCTTGACCAATTACAGTTGTCTTGTTGCTACCCCCTCAGGCTTTTTTGCTCCTCCCTCTTTTTCTTTTCTTATCATGCATAAGTTTCCTGCTGAAGCACCAGGTTGCCCGTCTGGAGTTTTTACTCTGAATGAACTGAGAAATTTAATTTTGAAGTTTGGTAATGGTCATGACTTATTCTCCCCATATATACATATTCATACCTGATGAAGTGAATTATTAGTCTCAGCCAAATTTAGCATAATTTGCTATCAAAGCAAAAGAAAATGGGCAATACTTACCAAATTAAATTATCATGAGCTTTTAAGAAAAATACTGGATGAAGAGAATAATTTTCTTCTCCAGACTTGGAGGGATTGCTTAGTTTTTAAGAAAGTGGATTAATTAAGTTATTTTCAAATAAGGAAGTTTCAGAATAAGCTTTAGTTACCAAATGCATTTTAAATTGTAATACCCTGACGTGAAAATAGGTCTTTCCAAATTTTATTTTGTGAGACCTTTGCGGTGTTTTGGCTGGTGCCAGTGGTACACACTTGTTTAATCAAAATGTTATTTTATTGATCCATGGAGCAAGCATTGAAGAGGATTACAGAGAATTTAGGCCATAAATTGTTTGTTAAGGAGCAAGATAAGAATGTATGCTTGAGCATTGCGACAAGTGTCCATCAAAAGATAACCTTGTCCAGTATTTATGTCTGAACTTGAAAACACCTACAATGATGCAGTAAGTTGAGTGCAGTCAGTAGGTTTCCACGGATCAGATTTAAATGATGAGGTGCTCTAGTGCAGTTGGTGAGTATATCAGTAAGTTAGTAGAAAAACTGAACCAGTACATACTTCAATCATTCATTACAGAATCACTTAATTTTAAAGTTTAAAAGAAACTGCTTCATCAGCTACAGCTGTTATCTCAGTGGGATTAATTAAACAATATACTACTATACAAGAGGAAGATCTAGGTTACCTCTGGAATTTGTATTCATTCTGACATGGATGTTAGCAATAAAAGGCTGATTTTACATCTTTGTATCATATCTGATGACCAAAAGCATGATGTAAGGTATAAGAGATTCAGAAAACTGAACCTTTTGAAGGAGAACCACCCACATATCACAAACATTCATTGCCTCAGTAATGGATGTGCTGGGCAGTATAAAAATATAACTGCATGAATGAGTGATGGCATGAGAAGGGCTTCCAACTAAAGGCTTGGGTGATTTTTTGCAAACTCACATAAAACTGTGTGATGGAAGATGGGATGCTTTTATAGTGTTTATCAGTAAAAGAAAGTGCTAAGCTAGGAAGGACAGTCTAGGACATCCGGTCAGACGAGTTATGCTCATCCAATATAACATATATTAACTTCCATCTTATTTCTAACTATTAATTCATATATGGTATATGGTAATAATATATAATATGGTATATAATAAATGGTTCAAAAAACGCTCCTCCTTTGGAAAAATGCATCAGACATATTCATTCTCCCAGGAATAAGACCATTCCACAGCTTTTGGTCTGTAGATGATTGGGGATGATAAGGCGAGAAGAATCATCATAGATGAAAAACCAGCTCTCACTTTCAGCTTAAATATAACGTAGCAAACTTAACAAGTGAAAATAGATGATTTGTTTGCTGTGTTAATGACAGCTTATGGTAATTTGGTATGGTGAGTGAGGTGAATGCAGAAGAAGATGATGTAACGGCCAAGTTTTTACATTCTTACCATCAACATCATTTTTCTGGACCAAGAGCTAAGAGCAGTGGTCATTCCTCATGTCACTACAATCACCGATCCCCAAAAAGCAGAAACTGGAGCAACTTATCAACACACGATACTTATTCAATCAGCATAGAAAAAAATAATGAGCAATGATCTGGAATTTTAAATACATTTAATGGAATATTTTGTCAACAGGACATCTGCGATATGTTTAAAAAAAAATATTAAATTAATATGAAATGAAAAATAATGAAGGAGTGAAAAACCCATCAATTTTTTTTCACCAAGTGAGAGTCTTTAAAAACAAAACTTCAAACAATATCTTTGATTATCATTTTCCATTTGAAGGATATTCCACTCAGTGTGTCACTTCTTTCATTATAAAATTTTCCTAATAACTTTTAAGAGTTTTTTACTGACCATACATAGGTTCTTGCTGGCTTAACTTTTGATTCCTCACATATTGAATTATACTTTTTTAAAGTTTCATTAACCTTGGTTTTCAAACAAGATATAAAATGTTTTCTATGGAAACAAATTAAGCTTCCTGTATCTTCCTGATGAAAACTACAAAATTACTTTAACTATTACCATGCTGCAAACCCTAAACCAATTGAGATAGAGGAAAATTTTTGCAAATATGCAAAGCAAAGCAAGTTTCATCAAAATTTGAGATCAAAGTCTGACATGACATGGAATGACTTGATAGTCCCTCTTCAATGAAACCACCCGCTGCCCTTAATTCTGGCTCTTGAGTGATGGTCGGCCCCAGTGGCAGCAGGGTAAAGGCCTCGCCTGCTATTCCGAGGGACGTGGGTTCGAATCCCGCCTGGGAAGATTATTCACTGCCCAGGACATGGATTTTTTTGTTTGTCATATTTGAGTTAATTGTAAGAGAGGACTGTACTGGCCTAAATTCGCTCATAATAAAAGATAAATTATTATTATGGTGTAGCAAAAGACATGTTTATTGATCAGACATGCTTGCAGTTATGGTAGCATCTTTTTTTCAGGATTGAATGATAAATATCTTAATTGTTTAAGGAATTGAACCTAAGATCCAGCGAAAAGAGGCCCTATGGTGCTAAACCTATAAAAATCCTTAAAAATGCAAACAGCCTAAATACAATTTGAGCCATCACTGTAGGTTCATTTGCAATAGTAACTGTTGGTATGTCGACATTTAAGGCTTCAGTTAACTTATGTGTATTGATAGAACTCATTATTTTTACTGTTCCATCATCTGAATTTCTTAGTAAGCCTGCACCAACCCTTAATGCCCTTCACTATATATCTCCTCAATGACTGCAGCCTTCCTTGTTTCAATATTCTCCCAGCTGTAAAAACCCAAATCTTTTGTAATTCTTTTCCATACTTATCTTCCTTATTTATTTCTAAGGATCATCCACATTTCCTCAAAGTCCTCCCTCCTACATTCCCTGAAGTTACGTGTCAGTACACTACATCCCTAGTAGCAGAAAACATTGATGTAACATTTTGCAACGTTACAATGGGAAAAGGTACAAGTCCACACAACATTGATGTTAGTTGAGATAACGTTGCATGTACGTTGCCTCGACATCTGAAATTCCCAAATAACAACATCGTAGCAAAGTTGTCAGTGCAGTGGATGTGTGTCAAGTTCTGTTGGTCCGGTCCCTGGAAAACCTGATGACAGGCTCAGCAGCCTATCGGGATTCCAGGGACAGACAGAATCGTCCGGCAAGCAAAAAAAAAAAACATTTAAAAAAAATTGGCGTAGCAGGCTTTGGCAATCGAAGGAATTCTCATAATTACATATTAATATATTACTGTCCATTTGAACTTGATGACTACAGATTTTTACATGGTATACTACCCAAAAACAGAATATATTTCAGAAAAGTTTTGTTTAGAATGGATCAAATGAGCTGCAGTTTGCCATCCCTTGTTGTTGCTAGCAAAGCATATATTATAAAAGTAACTAACATAAACATTGTGTGCACATTGCCTCAAGGTGAAATGATAACAGTATGCATGGACATTGATGTAACGTTCTGTCAACGTTCACGTTGTCATGTAACATTGTGCTCGTTGATGCAACATTGTGATAATGCCCTCTGCTACTAGGGATATACCTCCTGGTGGTGGGTTTACAGACAGCAGTATGCTGGCTCTCAGGGTATGAATGGATGCTAGCTCAGGTAAAAGAGTGAAATCAGGTTAAAAGTATTACTGACTGGTTTTTCTTGTATCATACGGGCAATATTGCCAAAACTGATTCGAAGAGGGCCATAACAATTCACAAAACAAGCTGCAAATGGCTTGGTTACTGCAAAGGTCAAATCTTGCCTGCTCTATTCCAACTTAACTGCTTTTATCTTTTTCAAATGTCTTGGGGGCTAGGGGGTAGGACTAAAATTTGTGGAGGTGAGCGAGGAGAAAGTTGCTAGTCACATGACTTTCCCAGAGCCTATCAGGGAGCAGGTGGCATGGCATAGGGCCTAAAAAATTCAGTTGCCTTCAGATCTCTGTTGTGTGAACTTCCTGATTCTGCTTGCCTTGCTGCCAAACCTCATCACCGCAGGGCCCTTCTCATTGTGGGCCCTGTGGTTTTCCTGGCTGAGGGATAATAATCTCAGCAATGTCGAGCTTGAACCTTTCCTCTCAGTGTCAGTTCTCCACCCCTTGGCAGTGGAGGTCTTCTAACTCACATGAAAGGCACCCACCCCCTGCAATGACTTAGCTGGTTGATGGCTGCAGTGTATATGTGAGGCCAAAATGCCACTTACCGTTTATTGGCGCCAAAAACAATGGAGTCATGAAATGCACAGATACAGATGAAAACACAAATGTATTCTTCCTCTTCCAATAAAGAAAATCAATATCAATAAAAGTAGTCACAAAATGCACAAATACATTACACCCCCACAGATTTTAGGCCAGCCTCCTAGCCCCATGACATTTGAAAAAGATGAGATCTGAGGAATAGCCTCGGACAGCCCAAGCCAAGATGGGCAGTGGAAGCTGAGTAGAACTGTTGCACCAAGAGACGGTCCTGGTAGCACAAACTGGACAATTGATACTTGGAATGTGAGAGGTGCGAATGGAAAAGAGAATGGTATGAAATAATGGATGAATGTACCCAGGAGAAAATATCCAGTGGCATAGCCTGTGACTTAGCTAGAGATAAAGGATTTTCAAACCAAATTACTGGGAAAGTCACTGTCTACTAAATTCTTAAGAACACATTAAATGTTTAATTCGAAGTGGTTACACACTCTACTTCTGACGTAATTTATTTGAAATCAGCAATTTTATGCTTTCATCCATGAATATTTGGTCACTGGGTAAATCACTATGGGTACCCACCAATGAACCCAGTGCAGCCAGTGACTTGGGTTCATGAGGAAAATTGTGTAACCCAAGTCACTGGCAAGGATCCCAGAAATCACTGGGTGGAGATAATTGTGAACTTAGAGGCTAAATCTTGCAGTGTCAGTGAATTTCTTCTTCATGATCATGGGTTGTTCAATCCTAAGATTGGTTGACTGCAGCCCCCCACCCTTCCCTATCTAATGCTAGTTCCTTTACCTCCTGGTATCTCTTCCCATGTACTATTCTCTTTATTTGGTCCATGAACTTATTCCTGGATCTTCCACTGGGACTTCTATTTAACTTTCAATCATATTCTTTACCAACCCAATGTGTCCCTGGGTATGCCCAATCCTTCGGCTTCTTTTTTTTATTTATTTTATTTTTTATTTATCTTCACTATCCCGAATACAGCACAAGGTGCCAATTTACGTCGGGTGGATAACAGTAACAACGGACGACACACAAACACTCATGTCCTGGGCAGATAATACTCTACCAAGGCGGGACTCGAACCCACGACCCTCGTTAGCATGCGAGGACTTTACCCCGCCGCCAACTAAATTGTTGTGGTCACTATGGTGTTCCATATGGTTCTTTCCCCTTCTGTAAACTTCATCAATTCTTATTTTGTTCATCCATTTAATCTTCAGCATTCTCCTCCAGCACCAGGTTTCGAAGGCTTCCAGTCTTTTCTGGTCTGTTTTTCCAATGGTCCATGCTTCTGATCCATAGAGAGCCACGCTCCACACGAATGTTTTCGCATGCTGTTTCCAGGTTGGTAGTCCTATCTTCTTTAAGCTCTGCAGTTACCTTTTTTCCTTGAACGTCTTCTTAGCATGGGCTATTCTCTGCTTGATGCCTGTTGTTCTCACTTGTTCTAATTTCTCTCCTCTCTGGGTGACTAATACATTCAGCTTCTCTCAATTCAACATACTAGGATTTTAATGTCTTCTTTACGTTCATGTTGTATTCTTGGAGTACTTGGTCCATTACTTTTCATGACCTTTGAAGATCACCATAATTTCCAGCTATGACTGCAATATCATCTGCGAAGTGGAGCGTGCTTATTTCTTCTCCATTTATCTTTATTCTGCTCAGTCCAATTTATTGTGCTTCCCTTATGGTCTCCTCCAAGTACATGTTGAACGGTGCTGGTGAGAGATTTCATCCTTTTCTTACTCCTTAGTAAATTTTAGTTTCTATCTGACTTCTGTCTCTTATTTGCGTTGTGACGACTTGCATCCAGTAGAGTTGGTAGAGTATTCTTTTGTCGTCACATTCCATTATGAGTCTTTCTAGCAGTCTGAACATATTATTCCGCTCAACACTGTCAAAGGATTTCTTCTGATCTGCAAATGTCTTTTGACTTTCGTGGACTGTTTCGTGAATGACTGAATGAATTGACATACCATGGCTTGTGCATATGTATTGTTTTCTCTACCATTACTCGCAGGCAGAGAGTGGAGTACCTCTGTTCTTCCTAAATCCAAACTGCTTTTCTGAGAGGATTTCAAATTTCAAAGTCTTCGATTTTCCTTTCTATTCTTTGGCTTATTATTTGTATGAGTATTTCTGATGCATGTGACTCTAGACTCAAGGTTCAGTGCTCCTCACATCTCTCCATATTTGTCTTCTTTGTTATGGAAGTGTTTCACTTTGGTAGCTATTTTTGATTATCTCATGCAGGTGATCCTTAGCTTTACTTCCAAGCATTTTGATGATTTCTCTGTTGATGTTGTCTGCTCCACGTGCTTTGTTTTTCTTGATGTCTTCTACTGCTCTATTTAATTCACTTCTCAGTATGAGTGGGCCCCTATCATCCTATTAAGAGAGGACATAGCGAAATCTTGAATAATGCAAAATTTAATTCAATGTCTAACGCTACATGCATCTACGCTGACGATGGACGCTTCAAAGTCTTTAGCTCACTTCCTGTAGCAGATCTACTCTAACATCCACAGAGTTACTCTGAGATCTCAAAAAAAATCATATGTAATTTTAAAATTCACGCTGTTCGTACATTTTCTACGGCAAAGTAGTAACCATGGTAACCATCTCAGTCTCACTCTATGGAAGCAGTGGAAGAACGTAGCGGTATCTTCTTCCATGAACGTAGTCGACGGCAGCGCCGAGGTCTGGGCGAATTAAGTGGGGAGAATGTGGAAACATCAGCAACGTGTTGCTTAGTCAACGGGATCAAAGATTTAAATCCGTATTTATATTCGTGGTTGCATGAAACAAAAGACAAAAGTCAGGGAAAACATCTGAGTATCGACGAATCGATTAGCGGCTGATACTTGCTGAGTGCGTGTGGCTTGGCGTGGCTCTTGTTAAACGGGTGTGGATTTATTCGTGTGATTGGAAGATATTTGCTTTGTGCCCAAATCATAGAATTATTCACCTCTGTAATTGCTCGTGGTGACTTGTGATTACAGCTCAGTGAGAAGTCATATTTTCATTATTCACCTCTGTAATTGCTCGTGGTGACTTGTGATTACAGCTCAGTGAGAAGTCATATTTTCACTTTTGTTAATTACCTAATGTCAGTTTTCCTGAAGATTCATTCGTGCCTTTCGGCACAGTGAAGAACGCGTCAGCAAAAAATATCCTCGAACTTTATTAGAAACCTGTTAGTGTTAAAACGGCGATTTCTTTGTTGCTGTTCTTCAGGGGTTACAAATTTATCCGACGTCTCAACTTATGAAGGAAGTTCCTATTGGGGCTAAAAATGCCATCGTGGATAATACAGGAAGTGTATCAAGTGATGAATGATGTGAGAAACAGTTTAACGGTGGTGGTTGTGTATATTGCTTATTCTGCTTGATAGTTTTATTTGCCGAGTAGAGTATGAATTCCATCCGCTGTGATTGATTGTGTAGTGTAGATGTAATTTCGAGGATAGATTTTCTTGATATCAGTCTCGATGAATAAAATGTTGTTGTTTTAGGCTCCCATTTACCATGTAATCCTTGAGGTTTGTCTTGTTATGCTAGTCCTCTGGCTGCTTTTCCGGAAGAGCTACAACCCACTAGACGCCCAGGATCTGACCGAAGCCGTAAGATACTCCTAATTTATGCTTGATTTTACCTGCTCTTTTGTGGTTGCATGTTGCCAGAAATTTAGCCGGTTGGTGTGCGCCGGAGGGTACTGCAAGCTCAATATTTGAGATGTTGAACTCCAAGTGAGAAATCCCTCTAGTTAGCATATTCTGTGTTAAGCATTGTCTTCAGTGAAAAGTGAACACGCCCCGCAGTGCAGCATGACGTGATATCACGTCATGGTTGTCTTTACGCTGGTGCTGATGACGTGATATCACGTCAAGGATGACGTGAATATTCCAGCTTTCACTAGGCCCCCTAGTAAAGCTGGAACAGTCACGGTACCCATGAAGTGATATCACGTCATCAGCACCAGCGTAAAAAAACATGACGGTATCACGTTATGCCGCACTGAAAGGGTTAAAAGTCTTTTTGGATTAATTTTCTTGTTTAAAGCTACCCTCCGGCGCCCATTGACTCTTAATTCTTAGCTACAATCGCTCATGTGTCTTAATTATTCCAGTAATGTTGAAAATTTGTCGCAACTGTTAATTAGAGGCCGTTTTACTTTAGGCACATCATTCGATGTACAATTGCATGAACGCTGGCTTTTCCCCATGTCTTTCGAGGCCGCTTTACGCGGTGCATTTCATTGTACCAGCGAATGTAAGAATTCCTTCATGAAGGAAATTCTACCGTGTAAAGCGGCAAATTGTATGATTGTCTGAAGGACTCAACGGGAAATAGAACCTGCTCTAATTTCATTCAGTTTCTTGTACATTCTATGATACATTCGTTCGTACAATAAAATGTACCCTGTAAAGCGGTATTCATGAATCGGTGTGTGCACTTAAGCAATCCATTGCTTTGCACCACGCAATTTTCAATGCCCATTCGAATATAGATAGTGAATACAGGGTGGCGATCGTCAGGAAAAACCTGGAATTTTCGGGGCATTTCAAATTTCTGGAAAAGTCAGGGAATTCTTGTAACAGTCAGGGAGAAATTGGAATAGAAATCCTCCTTATTTTCCTACCATTACGTTTATCGGCCAGTCTTTCCCGCCCTTTATTTCACCAACTAAAACTAACGTCCGTCGTCCGACGTTAATGCATGGAAATTTAACTCTGCAGAAAAAAAATATTCCAATAATTGGCGACCTATTGGCGATCAGTCAGGGAGATTGGTACATTCATCAGGGAATTTGAAAATTGGATATCAGTAGCCAGCCTGGAATAAAGTGCCTCGTGTATAACGGCTTTAATGAAGCATTGAATCCATTGGTTTTTGGCGAAAAATGTATAACAACGTTTATGAATGCACGATAGTGTTAATAATAGTATTCCGTAAGTAAAAGCTGTCAACAAATACTAATGACCTCGTATATTAAGAGAGAGACTGTCTCAGCCGTGCTCTGTTTGGTAAGAATCAACTAGGCGGGGTTTGACCCCACGACCTTTGGGTTGTGTGGTAAGGATGATATCCCACTGCCACCGAGGCCGACTGCTTAACTACCCCATAAACTTAAACTGAATGCATTTTCCAGGCATCGCATTTGATTTGAAAATTGTGAAGTTGATGCTGTATGCATGTGATAGAATGTTTTTTCAGTATTCATCCATAAGTTGTTGTATCCATAGTTGTTAAAGATTAGCGGTGGTATAAATATTAAAATCGAGATTGACAGGATTTGGACGGATAACAAACTTAGATTGAGACATGTTCTTCAATCTAGCTTTATTCACAGACAGAACACGTTGCGGTACAAAAAAGGCAACACATCAAAAACAAAACAGTTGAATGTCACTGATTATATGAGAAATTTAAATGGACAATTTCAACACACTCCCCTAATCATGACATCAACACTTTCTTAAACAATTCCATACTTAATAATACACTTCACATGACTCTGAGCATTCAAACCCTTCGTCAAAACATCAGCTGGCATATCCTTAGTTGGCATATACCACAGGCTCACTTTGTCCAATTTACACAGTTCTCTTATATAATGAAATCTAACATCTATATGTTTGGTACGAGCATGAAAACCTGGATGCTCAGTTAATTTCAATGCACTCATGTTATCATTGTACAAGAACATACTGCCAGACCTCCCACACAATTCAAACAAAAAACCTCTCAAAAATAATCCTTCTTTGCTGGCATGTGTTATAGAGATATATTCTGCTTCAGTGCTAGACAAAGCAGTTACTTCTTGTTTCCTACTTTCCCAGCTTATTGCCCCATCACTTAGCACATACACATATCCAGACAGATTTTCTACCAGACAAATCATTAGCAAAAGATGCATCACAATATCCAACAATGTCATTCTCATTCTTACTATACTGAATACCCAGATTTATAGTACCCTTCAAATATCTGAATATCCTCAGCACTGCATTCCAATGTTCCTTGCCATAACAATTACAGAACTGGCTCAGGTAATTTACAGCATAGGTTATGTCAGGCCCAGTACAAAGAGATAAATACAATAATCCTCCTATTGCTTCCTGGTAAGGAAATCCAGTAACACATTTCTCACATTTACTTAGTAATAAACCACACTCAATGGGAGTTTTAACAGGTACACAATCTAACATACCAAATTTGGACAATAGCTTTTCACAATAACCTCTTTGGTCAATTCTAATACTATTCTCAGTCTTCACAACTCTCATACTCAAACATTCAGTTATTTCACCCAAATCTTTGCTGCAGAAATTCTTAAACAACACAGTCTTCAATTTCTCAGTTTGAGTCTTATCATTAAAGAAAATGAAAAATCAACTACATATAGTGCTACAATCACAAGTGTGCCACCTTGCTTCCAAACATATACACATGGTTCATACTCAGATTGCTTGAAATCAATATCCTCAAGAAGTACATGAAATTTTTCATTCCAACTTTTACTCGCTTGCTTAAGCCCATGAACTGCCTTCTTTATCTTGAATACTTTTCCATCAACCACATTTAGACCCTCAGGCTGTGACATGTATATCTCCTCTTTGCGATCACCATTCAGAAAAACTGTTGATATGTCTACATGGTGAACATTCAGATCAAGTTTAACTGACAATGCAAATAACAGTTGCAGCGTACTATATCTGACTACTGGCGCAAAAGTATCATGGAAGTCTATCCCATACTTCTGTGTACACCCAACAGCCACAAGCCTTGCTTTAAACTTAACAACATTTCCATTCCAGTCTCTCTTTATCTTAAAAAGCCATTTACATTTAACAACATTTTTCCCTTCTGGTAATACGACAAGATCCCACACATCATTAGTGAAATAAGATTTGAGTTCTTCCTCCATGGCGTTTAACCAATGCACTCTATCTTTACCACTCAAAGCCTCACTTACACAAGTACATTACATGATCATAAAAAACAGCAGTATCATATAGGTATGCAGCGTAGATTACATAATTATCGAAATTCTTTTTCACTCTATCTCTCATAGGATATCTCCTCTGATTCTGATTATCATTTTCAATTACATTAATTTGGTCATCCTCATTTTCCACTGTAGGGACTTCAATTGCATCATTATCTTCAATGAGATCAAGAACAGGTAAATACACAATTTCACTCATGCCATCATTCACATTTACAGAACAGGCTGAAAATTTCTGTTCAGTAAATTTAACACTGTGCTCTACAGATATTTTCTTTGGTTTTTCGGGATCAAACAGCCTATAACCTTTACTTTGCACATCATAGCCAACAAAAACCATAAGTTTACTCGCAGGCTCTAACTTATCACCTCTGACTTGTTTAGGAATATGCACATAGGCGTCACACCCAAATACCTTTAAATGAGAATATCTAACATGCTTACCCGTAAACAATTCTTCTGGAATTGAATTATTACAACCATTGTGAGGCACTTTGTTCTGTACATAAACTGCAGTGTTTATTGCTTCTGCCCACAATCTCTTTGAACATTTAGCATTAAATAACATGGTCCTAGCAGCCTCAAATTGAGCGATTTTGCCTTTCGGCCACTCCATTCTGCTCAGGCGTATACTTTACAGACCTTTGTTGCAAAATTCCCTTAGATTTAAAAAAGGATCACAAATCTTTGTTGAGAAACTCTCCACCGTTGTCTGATCTAAAAACTTTCACAGTTTTACCCTTTTGAGTTTCATTCTCAACAACATACTCCTTAATTCTATCTTTGGTCTGCAATTTGGAAACCAAAAAATAAACATTAACAAACCTTGAATAATCATCTGTGATTGTCAATACATACTTGGCACCTCCGTAACTCTCTGGTAATGGTCCACACAGGTCAGCATGCACGAGATCCAAAATTTCGGACACTTTAGGAGATACAGATCGACGAAAACTTTGTCGACACTGTTTTCCTATTGCACAAGCTTCACACATATCATTATTCACTGTTGAAAATTTCACATCATTTGTATGCTCACACTAATATTTCAACTTTTGAGTACCTATGTGCCCTAGCCTTCTGTGCCAAAGGTCATAATTTTTCACATTACCTACAAATGCTGATCTAGCAGCTGGTTTGTTGTCTAGCTTATAGAGGCCATTTACCCTAGTTCCGGTACCCAACACATCCAGTTACGATGCAATCCTCAGCGTCAACAAATTGACATTCCTTTTTCGTGAAAACAACATTAATATCACGATCAGTACATTGGCTAACAGATAACAATGTAGAACTAAGTCCAGGTACATGCAAAACATCTGAAATCTTATCAATGACACCATTAGAAGACAATTTCATGTCACCTGTACCAGCAATTTTTAATCTACCATTATCACCAACTAACACATATTGATCACAACTAGCATTACGATAGTTTTCGAGAATATTTTTGTCGGGCAACATGTGACCTGCTCCAGAATCAATAATAATTTAAGTACTATTATCACATCTAGCAGATAATGCACACACAAATGTTTTCTTTACATCACCAGACTTTTTCTTCCCACTATCTTTCGTAGTCTTTTTGTTGTCGTTTTCTTTCTTCTTTTCAAATTCAGGTAGCACGGGCGGTGAGTCTTTCAGCTTTGGGCAATCCATTATTCCATGCCCTACCTCATGACATCTCCAGCACTTGAATTGAAAATTCTTGCCTTTTCTCCCAGATACCTTTCTCTTTGCGTACAGGGCAGACTTTTCAGACGAGTCCCCTGAAGTCATGTCTCTTCTCAGGCTATCATCCAGCAACTTGGCTATCACTGTATTTAAATCCATCTCTCCCTCACAGGCACAGACCGTCATAACAATACTGTCATAGTCCGTAGGTAATCCCTGGAAGATCATTGCGATCAAGTATTTATCCTTGATCTCTTCACCCATGGATTTCAATTCCGGACCGATGGAAGTGATATGTGCTATGTACGCCTCCATGTTGGCAAAATCTTCGAACTTTGACTGACTCAAATTTCTAACAAGATGCACATACCTCCAATGTCCCTTGGTCTCGAATTTATCAGCGAGTATTTTCCAAGCTTCCTTTGAAGTCTTCGCCCCTTGCACATACTGGTAATTCTGAGGATCAACCATGAGGCAGATGTCTCCCAACGCACGTTGATCTCTTCGTCTCGATCCAAGATCTTTGTCGTCGTCGTTACCCTGAACGACATCCCACAGGCCTTGACGTTGGAAGTAATTTGTCATTGCAAATTCCCAGTTCTTGAAGTCTTCTTGCCCTTTCAATTTGGTGATACCGAAGCCGGAAGGACCAGGTCCCGAGTCAGACAGAGCCATGATGCCAGGTCAACACAAAGATACAGTTCCTCAATCCGTTATTATCCAAAGCTATCAATCACAAATAATTATTAATAGTTTCTGGGCCCATAACCTGTTAAAGATTAGCGGTGGTATAAATATTAAAATCGAGATTGACAGGATTTGGATGGATAACAAACTTAGATCGAGACATGTTCTTCAATCTAGCTTTATTCACAGACAGTACACGTTGCGGTACAAAAAAGGCAACACATCAAAAACAAAACAGTTGAATGTCACTGATTATGTGAGAAATTTGAAAGGACAATTTCAACAATTGTTTGTAGTAGTCATAGATCGCTGCTCCACGAAGCTTGAGTGTTTATGAAACTACAGAGCTGTATGTTCAAAACAGGTGATTATGGTCGAAACTGGCTCCAGTCTTTTTTCCTAAATTTTATCGTTGATTAGTACTGTGAATGAATTATAATAAAACTTTGAGGGTTTGTTCCTGTAGCATTTTTCAATTCCGAAATGATGAAGTTTAGTTGTTGGTTGGGTTCACGGTCACCTATGATAATACTTAATGCTGAAAGATGTTTCATGATGTTCAGTGGAACCTCAATTTGCTGATGTTATTTGTTCCTGAAGGTCGTCCGTACTCTGAAACTATATTTGTTGTAGGGGTCATTAAAATAGGTTTGTATGTTACTGGAGCTTGTATAATTGCCCATTCAACTTTTAAACAATATCTTGTGTTCATGTGTTTTTACCCAGCAGCATTGGAACTCAATAAATTGAGCAAAAGCACACTGCAACAGATAAAATACAGACGAAAACTGGACTTAACTAATCAATGTCTGTATGATGAGGAGTTATTGCTTTGAAGGGGAATCTTTTTCCTTAAAACTTCTGGTAACTGTATTTCTGTGGTTATTCCATCTTATTTTTGTTGTGTCTGAGCACAACTTTACTCAACACGAGACTCTCTGAGCTTGGTCTCCCATAAATAAGTTAGTATGACCTTTTTTTTTACATTTTCAAATTTTCATGAGATAAGACACAAGAATTTTGAAAATGTTGTCACTGAAGATGATGTCATTGAAGACATAGTCACTCTGTGGCTTGGTACTGCTTATCCAGGTGTTAACATTCTTCGTAATTGGCCCGGCCCCATTTTTACAAACCTTGTGGATCAAAGAAGTAGGCACTTCTGCTCATCCTTCTTGTTTCTCTGAAGATATTTCCTCTGTCATTGTCTTCTCCACCTGCTCCTCAATTTGTTTCAACATGTGTGTGCTAAATTCAGCTGCTATGTTCCTCCTATAGCTGCAATATGTTTTCATGGGTGATTACCAATCCTATGTTTTGACCAGATGCACAGTAGCATCAACAGCTGCCAAAACCTCAATGTGAAAAACCTTGAAGTATATGTCTACAACACATTCTGGCAAAAATCTTCTATCAGGTGGAAATTTTTGTCTTATAGGTCACATGTTGCCATGCTTCATCGGTGAAATGGAAGCCATGAGACCGTATTAGGATGATATTTCCAGAAGTGTGTTAATTCTGTTCTAGCATTTCCCTCAAAATACCTTTGAAAAGTTCTTTCCTGTGGTAGACCATTTTTACCAAATTTGCTGATATCCAGAGACTAGTTAATTGTTGCATTCATTTAAATTACATATACACTATACTGTGTGATTGTGTTGCCTAATGAGTACTGTATTCAGTGGAGGGCAGTGATGGCTTGTACTATAGATGAAACTTTACTTTAAAATTCTTGTTATATACCCCCTATTGTGCTAGAAGAGATATTTCCCTTGCTTATGATTATGTATGTTCAGATATTACTTGCTGTGCAAATCCAAGAGCTAATCCCAGCAAAACCTATGGCATTGCTGAATAAAATAATACCAAAGTTATAGCCACTAGGCTCTGAGGGTTGGCCATTTTAGCTACTGTGAGTAGTGTGTGTTGCTAGTTATATAGTTGCCTGAGTTATGTAAGGCCTTAACCCTTTCGCTGTGGCCCAGTCTTCTGATCACGAGGTTTACCAAGCGGCTGAAAAGTAAAATCCATGTGTAACTCTTCCTCACATGAGAAATTCCATAGAAAAAATCAAGACAGGCATATTTATAATATTTCTTTAGCTTCTTGAAGATTAAGAAACATTGAAAAAAATTTCAGTTTATGGTATGTTCTAAAACGTTAGAGGGCTGGTGAGGTACCTTGGAGCCCTGGTGTAAAAATGCCTTCACAGCAGCCTGCCACACAAACTTAAATGTACATCAGCAGAAGTGAAAGGGTTAAGGTGGTTTCCTCTGGGATAGGACATAAATGTCATTTTTATTAATATTCGGCATTATTACAGAAAATGTGTGACCTCGATTTGATGTTAGCAACAAAGTATTACTTTTCCATGCTATTTATTGCAGAAATGAAGAACTTGCAACGTTTTTTTGCAGCAGTTTTAACTCATTCATCATGTAGATAACCATGATTGTTTCTTGTATATCCTTCCCTTTCATCTTAGTGACCCATATTTATTGAACTCAGTGAATTGAATAGATGATAGTTTTTCAAACGCAGCTTTTTGCATGCCATTTTGGAAATTAAACCTGTGATGTCATACCTGCCATCCACCATTCGAGATACCCGCAAATAGTTATAGTACTACTGTTCTCTTTCTGTCCATTTATCTTTAGCCTCGAGTTAGTTCATTGTAATTTTGCGTCTGAGTTTCAGAAAATATATATGTATTTTGGTGTACATCATTTTCTAATAGTGAAGTGATTTGTGTTTCATCAGCATGGAAGTTCGTGCTGAGTCAGATAATCTGCCTGAAGTCAAGGCTCTAGTGATGATGGAGCACTTATAATGAGATGAGACATGTACATATGGTCTGAAATACAAACTGTTAAATCACTTCACTAAGTATTGACTGATTTACCCGATAAATAACAATATTAGTGAGGTCATAATGTGGCATTTCCATATAAATGACACTGCAGTTGACCATAAAGAAGTGATCATTAAAAATATATTGGTGGAATAATGCATTCTGTCAATGAAAGCGGGATTTTTCAAATATTTTGAAACAATTAGAATCAAGTATTTGCTTAACTTATAGGTTCATGGTAGAGCCACCTTATGAACTTACTTGTTAACTATTTAAGTCTAAACTTCATTGAAATTTGAAAATATATATCAAGTTAATAATTAATCCATGTTTAATATCTTTGTATCTAATGACTCAACAATTAATGCTCTTCTGTTAAAATTCAATGCAGGAAAAAGAAGAAATAATCAGAGAGTGGACTCCAGATCCACTGGTGGAAAGCGTTCCTGAAACGCATCGTGCCTTGAATCCAAGACTTATTAAGGGAAAGGTAGTTATTTTGAGTAGATTTTTTCCATTATTTGATGTATCTCTGTATAATTAATTTTTCTTGACACTTCTGACCAATTCGTGCCAGCAGTTGTGTGGGTTCTCAATCAAGTGTTATCCCTTTGTGTGACTAATGTTCATGAAAATCTATTAAATGAGGTTGAAATCTGTTTTCTCTTTCATCCAGGTGGGAAAGTATGTCATGATTGAAGGTCAAGAATGCCTGAACATGGCTACTCACAACTTTTTGGGCTTTGTTGAGAGCAAAGAAATGGAAGAAACTGCTATTAAATGTTTAGAAAAGTATGGCGTGGGCTCCTGTGGCCCCCGTGGATTTTATGGTACAGTGGGTAAGTAAATCCATTGGACTCAGAGCCTGTGTGTGTACATTTTCCCTAACGTATGAACCCTCGGCTAACAATGCAGTAGAGTCATTCTGTAGGTCTTCTAAGTGAAACCATTGGACTTGAAATCCCATGGCATATATCATGAAAAAATTGCTGAACAAATGTGATAGGCTAAGTTTTATGGCTGTGATGATGCTGCTCTGCAGCGAAACCGGTCGTGAATAAATCTTTTACCATGTGAAGCTGTTTTCTTAGATTTCTTCCATTTTAATTGTTAAGTTGATTAACTTAGTTCACTACTTGGTTAGCTTAGTGCTACACTAAGAAGTGTTGTACATTGATCCTTTTCAGTGAGCCATTAAGAGCTTTTAAATTAGAATGCTTCTACATTTCACTAGTATTGTGGTGGTTAATGTAATCTCTGGTGTTGGCCCTATTAGGAACCAAGAAGCAGTAATTGGCTAAACTTACTGATTTCCTGCAATCATATTAAAGATGGATTAATTTGATATGCATTAATTATTATTGATTGAAATATTGTTGCTATCTTGGGTGGCCTAAATAAGCATAAGATAATCATAAACCCAGTAAATATGGAATAATTACTTGGTTTTTTATGGCATATGAAAATTTTTTCTGCCAATTTTTTTCTCTCCAGTATTTGGATTTTTGAGAATTCTTTTTTAAATATGAATACTAGTCATTTCACTGTTTTAGCTTTTCTTCACTTAAAAGGTATGAACCATTGCCCATGTACAAGTTAGGTACATGCTTTAGATATAAAAATATAACTGACCAACAGAAAATAAAGGAATAACTGATGTAGGAAATTAACTGATAATTTGTTTCATTGAATCTGCTGTGGTGTCTCTTGATAAAATAATATTTTTAAATGATTAATATGAAAAGAAATCTTATGTATCACTTCCTTAAATGGTAGAGTGGCAATGTCACTGTATACAACCAAAGAAATGTACCAGAATTCAGTCTCCTTTCAGTATATAAGTTATTAGTTTGGTTTTCATAGGCTATAAAAAGCTGTCTTGATTTGAACTTGAGTGTATGTAGTACATTTTTCCCATGGTAGTAAATACCGTGTTTATTCAGTATTTATTTCCCCTGTTTCTCTATTCTACTGTATCTTTTTAAAGTCTGTATCAGTTGACCTTCCTCTGAACAATTCCTTGGATGGCTATCAGCTGTACTGACCTTCACCTCCTTATTTTTGAACCTTGCGCCTGTGCATATCACCTGGCTTACATGTATACTGGTTCCATACCCTTGGAGGTCAGTCCTCTTCCCATATCCTCTCTCAGAATAATTTTCATGCTGTGAACTGCCACTCACCCCAGTGATGCCTTCTCAACCACAAATAGTTTACAGTACTACATCCCAAGGTAAATCTAATTGACTGCTGCCACCTCTTGTTCCCAGTGACACTGCAAGGGACAGGGATGTCTGAAACATTAATATCAGATATTAGAAACACCCTCGTCACATGCCTCTTTGACGGGTCTCAGGGTATTATGTAGGTGTAGAATGCCAGAGCAGAGCATGCCCCTGGCATTGTTCATTGATACATTTTGCTGAGACATTCCTGGGACCTACCTTGATTCAGTCGAATGCTTCGGGTTATGGTATATTATGACTGAGTAACTATGATCATTGGTGATGGATTGCTGTGTAGAATAGAGTTCCTTTAACTGAAAAGGCCATGAACAATGTGAATTAGTATGAAAAATGTTGAGAAGCTCATGGTGGAATGCACACTCTTTTCCGTTGTAGAAATTTCTATGTTCCACATGTACTGACCTAAATGGAATCGATTGTGTGACATAGACACATAATGTCCATTGCTGTTTATGAATTTTATTAATGTGAATAATGATCAAATTTCCCATCGTGATGAGTTTTCTTTGAATGTCATCTGGACAGTACAAAAAAAACATTTCTCTCCCAGCCATGGGTGAGCGTAAAAATTAATGTTGATCACCTGGGTCAGTGGGCCCATCGTTGTTTGTAAAATGTATGAGGGAAACCACGTGGTGTGTTGGACCTTTTATCCAAAAATGATGCTGCCTATGGCTTCTGCATTACACTTGATGCCTCACTCCCAGAAAGAGCATCATGAGATGTGTTTGTGCCTTTTTTCTCTGTGGCACTGATTGTGACTGTTTTGTTTTCTAGATGTACACCTGGAGTTGGAGGAAAAGTTAGCCAAATTTGTTAATATGGAAGAAGCAGTTGTTTATTCCTATGGGTTTTCTACAATAGCCAGTGCAATACCTGCATATTCTAAGAGAGCCGATCTAATTTTTGTGTAAGTGAATCTCCTTCCTTGAAAAAAGCCAAATATAATGGTAGGAGTGGAAAGAGGATGTCCAAATGTCCAGCACTGTAAAATGTATAGGGCTTGAAGCTAGTTCTGATCTAAGCTTTTAAGGATTTGGTATCTCTTCAATCAAATGTTAAGTTGATAGCACCATTCTCTTTCTTCTGAACTGTTTTTAAGCCTGTTCTTTTATGCTAGGATCTGTCTGAAATGGTAATCTGGGCCTTTAAGTTGTTCTCTTTTACTACTTTCTTCTGCCCTGATGTGTCTTTTTACTTTGTCTCTTTCATAATTAAGCTTCACCTTGTATGCTCCGTTTCTCTTCTATGAGTAGTTGTACTCTGAATTGGAATGTTTTCTTCTGCTATGTTTTCTCATGGCCTTCAAAGTCTGCCCATTCGTGTCACTCTGTTTTGTCTTCTATGCTTTTCCATTTGGTTTTTCAACCCTCATACAGTCCAACAATCCCATCAAAGTGTGATAAATGACATTTGTATAGTTTAGTCCATTAACTGTTGCACCCTATCAGCATAATTTAATGGCCTTTATCTTTATTTCACTCTTCTGTTTTTGACTCCTATCTTACCCCTTCTGCAAACATTCAATATGTTCACTTGGCACATTCATCCTTGCATTCCTTTGCATAAAGTAAGGTGGAATATACTCTACTATTGCTATCTTGACAGTTTTGATGTCATGGACAAGCTTAATTTTTTAAATTCTCAGTGGGGAATGTAAATATAATGGCTTAGTATATCACATACATTCAACCATTGTTCTCAATATTATCCATATAATTGTTTCTTAAGTTAATCTATATAGGTGGCGAAAATCAGTGCAGTAGACCCACTGTATGATGGATTCACTTTATGATCTGCAAGCTCTTTAACATTTACTGTTTCAATGCTTTATTGCACCCACAATTTGCTACTCATTCAGCAATCTTTATCTTATTTGTTGATGAAGGGCAATTTTTAATTTACCTGCATTTACATATTTAATTATAAGTGTGGTCATGAGCCGTTTTTATGGTCACTACAAATGTAGTGATGATTAGCACTGCTTCAAACCAGCTCCATCAAGATGGATCATGGTGTTGGCGAAATATACTATACCTAGTTTAGGAAGCATATATTATGCTGAAATTGCACGCAAGAACTTAAGTGTGTATTAAAGTATATTGTATAAGATTTTAATGTTCTTTATCCAGGGTCATTAGAGGGGAACAACTGCTTAGGGCACTTATGTCTATGGCAGGGTACCCGGAGATATCTATTTGGACAAAAATCGAAAAATTTCTTATGATTCAGTAAACATTTTTAAAATCATCCCAGGCCAGCGTCAACCAACAAATGTCTTATAAAAATATTTATCAAAAATGGAAACAATTCTTTTTGAGATGTTATAGAAATATTTTTTCAACATAAACTTCCCAGTCACAGCTGGGATACCCTGATACCCACATAGTTATAGTGACCCTTTTGCTGTTAAGAATGTGAATTTAATTGTTTATTTAATAAATAGTAACATTAGGTAGATTAAGGTTAAATTATGAATGAAATTTATTTATTATTAATGTAGAATCTCTACTGAATACTCATTATTATCTGGCTTACTACGTGATTCACAATTTGTTCTCATTTTTCTTCTTTTTGTTATTAGTAGTTTATTTTGCTATTGTAACAGCGTCCATGAGCAATTTTTATCCCCTTTGAGATCCTAAGCTTTTATGTATATCACAAGGCGGTGCTTGAACATCTGGTTTTATTTTCCCAATGATGCATTCTGTTGCATTAATCTTTGAATGTATACTCCTGTCCATAAAAAAATTACCGCCTCAGAGCCAAAAAATTTCTAAGTTCCGAGTTGACGAGTCTATTGTGTCAGTCCTATCCCGTCAGTGTCGTTGTTGGGAGGCATGGAGAGAAAGGTCGGTCGGAAGACGAAGTCGCAAAATCATCCTTGTTTTCGGAAGTTACAGGAATGAAAGACAGAATTCAAATATCCATTTCATGTCTTCATTGGTGCACAGGAAACCTTTGCTGAAATTGGTGGGTCTTCCTCTTATTAGGCCGCAGAAAGACTTACCATCACGATAAGAGGTTGAATCGGGTCAAATGGAATGTAGAAATCATTCTTTACGCTTACATTTCTGATAGCAACAAGTCCATGTCTAACAAACGATTGTGTTTCCATTATCAAGGTATTAATCACAGATTGTCATTGCTCGGAATGTTTGAATTGTGTTGAACTGTATACATTATCCTTCTATTACACTTCAAGAGTTTTGATACATAATTATATTAGAGTTTAATATTTTATATGACTCATTGTTAACGTCTGAGACATTAAAAATATGCTAACTACACAATGTGGCCCTCAAGGAAATCATTTGACAGTATTTCTTTGTTGTACTGGACAAAGTTTTTGTAAATTAGAATAAATTAGCTTAAAATAGTTACAATTATGAATTCACTTTAGTTTATTTTCCATTCAAGTTCTAATCAGCAATGGATTTTGTCTTGCTGAGTCCCCTGAATTGCTTCACGCCTGCTTATATGCTTCGAGCAGGGAATTGAGAGGATATTGGTTGTATCCTCCAAGTCATATTCATTATTTTATCTCCCCTCGCTGTATTTCAACGGGTACCCTCTGCTGATTAAACATAGAATTAACATACATGACCACCGGTGGTGGAAAGCCTGTGCTGTGTGAACGTGCGATGTGAACTCCAGTGGCCAATGCTCCATTTTCCAAATGCAATGTCAACATCATACCCAACCCAACTACTGTGATAAGTTACATAGTTGATATTTAAAAGCTGCCCTGGGAAATCAATTTGATCGAGTCCCTACCTCTCGACCAAAGGTTTTTTTTAAATTATGAAGTAGAAGGTTACAGTGTAACATTTGCCGATTTGATGAAGTTGGACCAAGTGTTAACATTGTGCGGTGAAAAGATATCTCTGTCCGGCAAGCAGTGTATTTAATCCCAAGTAATTTGTAATGGGAAACAAAAATTGAGTGAATGCTGAATTACATGGTTGAGTGGATGGAAGTTGGTTTAAAAGCATTCTAACAGTAGAATTATTGGGTGCAGGGCCACTTCTATCCAACTTTGAATTAAATACTGTTTTGGAGAGGGAGCTGTAAATTTGTTTGTGGGGAAAATGTCGCATTAAAATTCAAAGACGCTTAGGCCCATTGTTACAAACGTGGCAGAGGAAACATTTATGATACCGGCTACGATAAAATTAGTAATTTTTTGAACAAAATTCGAATCTTAGTCCTGGCAATCGATTATTCCCTTTGAGAATATAGTCAATTCGAGTAGTTAATTGCACCTTCAGATTCCATTTACATGTAACTGAGTTTAAATAAACATGTTAATAAACTTCGTGAACTTCCATTATGCTTCAATTTCCTTTTGCAGGTCAAAATTTTCCCATCGAACATATTCCCCCTCATTCTCCCTCTCCAACTGCCGCAAGGAAGGTCTTTGTCCTGTTCCATTTGTTTATTGCCTTCCTGCGCAGGGGGCCTGATTCGACCGTGTTGTCACATCGATGGCAACTCAGGACTTAGAAATTTTTTGGTTTCGAGGTGGTAAGTTTTTTTGGACAGGAGTACACCTTTGTTACTTGGTTATTTGCAGCATGCCCTTCAACCATTGGCCTGGCTAATATTCTCATAGCTGTTAAAGAAACATCTGCCTTTCTTAAGTTTTATCAGCATGCTGTTATTGTTGTTGTAAGCTGTGAAGGCTGTGACATTAACATATAGTAGAGTATTGCTAATGGCTATCTGTTTGTATGCCATTGTGTAGAAGAGCGAGTTATCATTTGGTCCATAGTTTATACACCTCCCTTTTAGTCATTATTAGAGATGGGTTGAATCAAAAAATTGTGAAATAAGAATCTTGAATTTGAATCTCCCATTTTTCTTGAATCCAAATCCTGTGTTCAATTAATTTATATCCCAAATCCTTATCAGTCCTTCAAGTGAGGAAGCCAGCAGGATATCTTTCAAAACTGTTTTATTTCACTACAACACTTGCAAATGCAACCTGATAAATTTTGATATCATCTGAATAGAAATTCATTTCATATTATAGTCTTATACTTTCTCAGTAAAGAATGAAGGAAGATAGAAAAGTAAACAACTGTTTTTTTATGTATTCATGTATATTTTGTTATTTTCCAATGGGGCGTTTCAAACCCTTACATGCATTTTTTTTACTAAATTGCAGGCTTTTGATTTTTTGTGGCCAATATGCAAAATTTTTATGAGCATTACCCAGTGTGTTTGTGGTTTGGAGATGCAACTGTGGCGTATAATATACAAATTTCTGGCAAAATGTTGCGATGCAGTTTCAAAACCTGACTAGTTAATGTCAATCTAATTGTCGTATCTCCAACATTCACATATCTATAATTTTCAAACTTTTTCATTAATAACCATACCATTGTCTTAGGTTATAATAATATTTATTTGTCCAGCTATTTGGTAGTACAAATATAGGACATGTACAAATTTCTCAAAAAGAACCCTGTATTTTACATTTGAAGAGGGCCATTGTCTTTGCACTCTAAGCTTAATGAAAAATCTTGTTATAAAGTAAAAGGCCCATATTCATTGGGGCATAACCTGAGTTTCTGGTTCTAACCTTCATTTGGTTGAGGTCAGCAGAACTCCTTGTATTATAACTATGATATTCGTCATTAGTGGCATGATTAGATTGATTTTTTAGCACAAATAATTATAGCAAGCATTTATATGCAGAGAAGAGGTCAAATACCAATTTTTTTAGAGTGGGCAACATGGGGCATGGAGAGAAGCTTTACCTATCAGCCTCAGACACCTCTTCTGAATTTTAAATATTAATTTAGCTTTGGGTTTAGGGCCCCAGAAGAGAATACTGAACATGACTGGGGAATAAAACTAAAGATAATAGATTGACATGAGCAAATCATTATATGCAGTTTGTCTGATAGATGGAATTAGAAAACGGACAGAACTCAGTTTGCAATGGAGTTTCTGAAGCTGACCATCCCTGGATGCATGACTGTCTAGTGTGACCCTAAAAAGGAAGAACAATTATTCTGTGGAATAGGGTTGCCATTTATATTAACAGAGAGAGGTGGTATATGCTTAGTCTTATTGGAAAAATAAATTAAATTTGATTTCTCTACATTGAGAAGAAGAGAATTTTGGTTTCACCACTCTTGTTGGCAAGGTACAGCATTATTAGATTTTATAACCAGACTTTCAATTGAAGAAGCAGGCGAACATATTGGTATCATCAGCGTACAATATTGGAAGTATGCCTAGTATAGATTTGTTCATGTCTGGGAGGTGATTTATGTACAAAAGAAATGTAAGTAAAGTACTGGGCCCAAAACAGAACCATGGGGTACACCACAGAGTCAACTTTTTTCTCAGGGGATGTAAAGTTGGCCCCGAATATTGTGAGGATAACACTCTGCTGCCTATCAATAAGGTTTGACTTAATCCATCTATATGCTGTTCCTCTGACACCAGAGATCTCAAGTTTTTGCAATGGAAGATGATGATGTACACAATCAAAGGCTTCTGAAAAGTCAAACAATAGAATTAGGGAATCTAGTCTGTTGTCCTAGTCAGATAATATTTTAAAAGCTGAGGCCTTTGCCTGAAGATATGTAATTGCAGGAAGCAGAGTTTTTGGGCATTCTTGAGTGTGGATACCTTGGATTTTGATGCTATCATCCTACTGGCTTTTTTCTTAGTCCTCTATGTGCAGGATTTTACGTAATGCCTTTATTTTTATTTCTTGCAAATTAAGATACCTTAAATTTTTCCTGCAATTTACACTGTATATTTCCATCCCCCTCAAAAATATAAAGGAGGGGTACATTGTAGGATTTTATCTTTCTGTAATTCTTTCAGTCATGTATCCTCTTTCCAAGCACCATCTGCAAGCTTTCACTTATCCTCCCATTTAACTACCCTCTTCTGCACATCTTTCTTTGCACTCTAGGAATTTTTGCATCTCATATCTCTATATGTTGCATGATATTGTCCCTGTCATCCCTTTCCAGTGCAAATTCCTAATGCTGTAAAAATGGTGTACTTACGGAATAATTGCATTCACTCCTATTTGATACCATGCCATTCTTGGCCCCGGTGGCAGCGGGGTTAAGTTCCCACCTGCTAACCCGAGGGTCACGGGTTTGAGTCCCGCCTGGGTAGAAAATTATCTGCCCAGGACATGGGTGTTTGTGTAATGAGTTATATGTAAGAGTGGGCTTGATAGCCCTAATATTGCTCAGAAATAAAGATGACCTTATTATTATTCTTATGACATCTCTTTGTCATGCTATTCTTCATCCTTCCTTTCACTGGTTTTCTGGTGGATGAGGATAGTATTTGTCATTCTGTGATGATGTAATTTTTCTGGTTGATGATTATGGTATTTGTTAGTCTTTATTCTCATGCTATTCTATCAAAACTGAAAAAAATGTTAGTGGGTTTTGAGTGAAGTTAATTAAATAAAAATTGAATGAGATGGGCTTATTGAAAATGAGATATGGCTGATAGTTACGGTGTTAAGTTTTAAGGAAGGAAGGATCTTCACACTATGGATTTTCACATGTGCCTAGTATTATGGTAGCCACATTTTTTTTAACCTCTTATAGTTGACTTTGATTATGTTTTTCCTATTCTGGCAGGGATGAGTGTGTCAACTTCGCTATTCAAAAAGGGTTGGATGCATCTCGGAGCACAATTAGATTTTTCAAGCATAATGACATGGGAGATTTAGAAAGACTGTTGGAAGAGCAAGCAAGGCAGGATATTCTGGTACTTTGGAAAAGTTTTTTGGGTAACTTTTAATGCCATTTCCAGAGGCTTGTGTATAGATGTGTCTGATATTTTTCATGACTTGTGTCTTCCAGAAACCAAAGAAAGCCAAAGCCACACGCAGATTCTTAGTAGTAGAAGGAATATACATGAATACTGGGAATATTGCTCCATTGCCAGAGTTGATTGAACTACGAAAGAAGTACAAACTTCGCATTTTTATTGATGAAAGTCTATCTTTTGGAACATTGGGGAGCACTGGTAGAGGAGTCACAGAATATTTTAACATTCCAGTAAGTTACAAGTAGACTATAGAATGTGTCTGAACAATATGCCATAGAAATTATATAAGTGCCTTTAGGCATTCCTTGTTAATGTTTCAAATGTTGTGATTTTGTTTGCATGTAGATGTAAGTGTAAAAAGACCTAAGGTGGTCTAGACTAAATTTGTGACCCTTGCACCAAGTGGGTAAGTTTTTTATCTGAATTCGAGACTGGAGCTTCTCTATTACATATCAAAACTAACATTTGTATTGATAACTCTGGGATTGAATTAGGGTGTATATCTTGTCATTATATGTGAATACTATAATCAATATATAATAGCTAAACTTCCACAAAGTGTGATAACTAATCATAGCGTTGTGTGTGAATCAAAAGAGAGTGATGAGCTGTCCTCCCCAACTCGTCGTGAGTTCTTATAAATGTGAAACAATGCAAAGAGAGTATCGACTGTGATTCATTTATGAGGGAGGCATCGTAAATATAGTTGAAGGTTTTCCGGAACTTTTTCTGTAGTTGACCACCAGTCCTCTATCTAATCCATATCACTATTCCAGGTGGATGAAGTGGATCTCCTTTCCAGCAGTTTGGAATGGTCAGTGGCATCAATCGGAGGATTTTGTGCTGGATCTTCCTTCATTGTTGAGCATCAAAGACTTTCTGGTTTAGGCAAGTACATACTACTGTTTTCTCATTGCAATTAATTCAAAGTGGTACATGTTATTCTTTGATGCTTACTAGGGTTGATTTCTTAATGGAGGATTGGACTTGATCTTGGGTTTTATTCCCATTTATGCGACTACATTTTTACTAAGTTAGTGGGATAATCTACTTGAGCCATGAGTGAAAACCAACAACCAGTGTAAATTTCACTGATTTTTATTCAGTATGACCAGTTTGTGTTGAAACCATTGCTGCTGGATTAATAAAAAATCTGTGACATTTAATACGATTGCATATTTTCTTTCAACTTAATATTCCCTTCACAGAAGTCAAATCTATGTTGTCTGCATGGTGTATGCTCTCAAATGCTCAACTTATTGTTTTAGGATTTAAATATTGATAATATTGATACAATCTTGGGGGAGTAAATACTTTTGCTGGAGGCATGATGTAGTTGGGTTTTGCTGTTTTCCATGCTGTACTTATACCCTGATGCAATTTATCTTTATAGGGTACTGCTTTTCTGCATCTCTTCCCCCACTGTTGGCATCTGCTGCTATAAAAGCATTGGATTTAATGCAAGAGAATCCAACCCTGTTTTCCAAGTTGAGGTGGAATAGTCATTTGGCGCAGGAATACTTAGGGTCCATTTCTGGTCTGGTGTTAAGTGGACATGAAGACTCTCCTGTGAAGCACCTCTACCTTGCAGTGCCTTGTGATACAAGAGAAGAGGAGACGGATAAACTCACCTCCATTGTTGACTATGTAAGTTTGTAGTTAGTCAGTGGTTTAGTTTTCTTAATGTTGTTTCCTATAGTACAGTACAGGACCCCGAATCTGGAAACTAGAAATCCTGAAAATCTAAAATCCGGAACATCTGACATTAAGTTATTCTTCATTCGAAAATACCGTAGAGTGGTTTTTTGATTAGTCGCCATGTAGCGCCACTAGTGCCTAGCCTATGCAGGGGTTTTGCTTGCATAGTTTAAGCCACCGGCATAGAGAAGTAAGAAGAAGTCACATATACAGAATCCACACAGGAAGTAGCCCAGCCCTGTGTTCTAAATATTAGGTAATGAATTCAGTCCATAACTTTTCATTGTTCCTTAACACTGTGGTCAATCGAGACTGCATACAATTTGGATGAAAGTGAGTGGTAAACTGGTAATCATGCTTGACTGTCCCCGACACTGCCAGATGTGTCTGGCGAGTGGTTGGTGCTCGAAGGGATTGTCTGACTGAGTCATGAGGAGAGTTTGCCTACCATCAACTTGGCTCATTCAACCCACACACAGTTAGCGTGTTCCCTAAGCAGGCTACGTACTACTTTCACCTGCATGCTTGACTGCATGTGGTCTGCCTTAACCTTTAAATGCCGGATTTAAATGTCCCTTGAAGTTCCTCCCTGCCAGATTTAAATTGGCCCTTTAAATTTTTCCTGTGGTGTCTCAGGAAAAAACCTCTATCTTTAGAACTACTTGTCAGAATTTGTTCAAATAAAAACCATTTTAGAGTTAATAAATAATGAAAAATGAATATCTGATTGCAATAGGGATATTGAGGGACAAATCGATTGAAAAAATAAAACATAAAAGAACTTAGAGAATAAAAATGTATTGTATATAGGTATCCTTTTACATAGAACTAAAAATATCCGAGTAGAAAATTATTTCGTGTGATATTCCTCAAAACATTGAAGAATGCATAGTCCAACTTCACAAATTTTACACTTTATTTGCGTTCTCATGTATTTCCCTTTTTGAGTGCACACACGGCATCGAACACGACTTCCCTTCACTGGCCAATGCTTACTCTCTCTTGCCTCTAAACGGCGCAGCTCAGTTCCCCTCATGCTTGGTCTTCCCCTCTGCGTAGTTATCGAGGGAAGTGCTGACGTGCCTTTCTCTATCAGTTGCCTCAGGAGAGCGAGGCGATACTGCCTCTGAGTCATCTGTCCTCCACATGAGGCCAAGGCCACACAGCTGTTCAGCACTGTCATGTTCAGGAGATGAAAGAAGAGCTTCTTCATCAATTTCCACGTTTGACGGCTTATATTATCATAGCTCGTGGCCATACGATCTCCCTTATCCACAAATCCCATGTGTCGATTGTAGTCTTCGATAATGGCTGGCTTGCTTGCTTTTCCAAGATCATCACAGAAGTTCCCTTCCTTTGGTGGACTATGCATATTCCTCAGCATGAACACTTCTCGTTTATCTTTCCAAACTAACGCAGTCAAGTGATTTCTCACTAAGACACGCAAGTCACCTCGCTTCATTTTTAGCGTCTTGCGGTCAAAGCCTGGTGGCATGCCTTTTCAATTTGGCCGGACTGTGCCGCATGAGTATATATTCCTCCTCTCAAGATCGTTGAAGAGAGAAGGGGAAGAGAAAAAATTGTCCATGAACAATTTATGTCCAACTCCTACTCTCCTTGTCAGCTCTCAAACAGTGGCATGCGTTGCTGTCATTTCTGTAGCCGCACCGAGTCGATCTTTTCCTATATATACTTTCATATCATACGTGTATCCAGTTTCGTCACACAATTTATAAATTTTCATTCCAAAGCGTTTGTGTTTTTTTGGAATATATTGCCAAAAAACTACCCTCCCTTTGAATAAAACTATAACTTCGTCCACTGCCAAGTGCTCCGTAGGGAAGTAAAACTTAGCATAATTTTCATTGAGCATGTCAAATACAGTCCTTATTTTCCAAAGTCTGTCGTACTCTTCGTCATTTCTATTAGGTTCGTTATTGTTGTCTGTGAAATGAAGAAAGCGGAGGATATGAAGAAATCTATCTCACCTCATCGTATTGCTGTAGAATGGAGTGTGAAACTGATCCAAAAGTGACCAATAGTCTCTAATGGAATCCCTTACATCATGTCCCATTTACAAAACTATGGCTAAAAAAAGGTACATTTCACTCTCTGTCACATCAGGCTGGGGAGATGGTCCCTCGTCCATTCTATCTACATACTGGTGGTAGTATCTGTTGGTTTCGTCCACCAAGAGATGAATGACTTGCGTAAAATAGATAAGAAAAACACTCACAGGTGACGAATCCTCATGTATTCCGGGATTCTCGCTTAGATTGAATCCCGGAGTCCTGCCGGAAAACTGTTTGATGTGACGAAGAGTCCTGGGTTTTCTATCCGGAGATTTCCATTGGGCTCCCGAAGAAGAGCTAGATCTCTGAGGATCTTCGTCTTCTGACTCTGACCCTCCTTCCTCAGATGGACTTTGGGGCTCGTAAGCCTCCGAGTCTGAGTCGACGAAAAGTTCATTCTCGATATCGATGTCAGTCATTTTCCGCTTAGGTGCCATTCCTGAAAAATGAGTACACCAGGGAATACAGTAAAAATTCCTTATTGCAATGTATACGTTCAAGAAGATAAGGAAGATATGGAAGTACTTACCTAGCGGATTGTTGCCAAGTATCAGAAAGATGAAAAGAAGAGCTGGAAACGCACTACCAAAAGAGCTGGAAACACACTGTCAAAAGAGCTGGAAACGCACTATCAAAAGAGCTGGAAACGCACTGTCAAAAGAGCTGGAAATGCACTGCCAAAAGAGCTGGAAACGCACTGTCAAAAGAGCTGGAAACGCACTCTCAAAAGGGCTGGAAACGCACTGCCAGAGTTCACGGACCAAAGGTTCGGAAGAAAGTGACTACTCATGACAAATGATACACTCAAGACTGGGTGCGAAAAAAAATAACAGTATAAGAAAGCGTCTTCCTCTGCAAGTGCAAATTTTATGGCACCTCCTGCTCGGAAGAGGGTTAGGGATTAGGATAGAGTGCAGTTGGGGCGCGGTGGCAGGCAGACCCATTTCAAGTACAAGTACAAACAAGTTCAAAGAAGTGTGATATAAATGATGCCTTACTTAATATAATTACACACCACTCTCTTACTCAAGTTATAAACGAACCTACAATAGGTAATAAAACATTAGATCTTTTAGCTGTTAGTCACCCTACTATTATTATACACATCGATATCCTCAAAGGCATAAGTGATGATACAGTAATTTTTACGATTTTGAAAACAACAGTAGACTCCACTGTAAAATCTAAACAGAAAGTCTACTTATTTAAAAAATGCGATTGCATAAAATTTGGAGAGATGTTAGAAGCCTCATTCACGAAATTCGTAGTCACAATGAAGGAAGAGAGCTCCGAAGGATCATGATAATATTTTTTGGAAAAAATACGAGAAGGAATCGATTAATATATTCCACACAAATTCAAACTAGATAGAAATGAACCTTGTTGGTATAACCACAAAGTAAGACAAGAGCTCAGGACACAAAGGCAATAACACAACCTATATAAAAATTCTTTTAAGTCTGGTAACAAAACATTGGAACTTTAAGCGAGAGATATTTATATTGCCCAACGCTCAAAAATGAAGATAATCACGTACACTAGTTTGGAAACTTCAAGAAAAAAAATCCTAGGTGACTTACTAAATGAAGACCCCAAGTCATTCTGGAATTACACGACAGAGCTCCAGGGTGAATCTTCAACAGTAGAGTCTTCATTGGATACAAACGGCAAAATGGTCACCAACAGCATCAATAAAGCCAATTTATTAAACCACTACTTCGAAAGTGTTTTCATTAAGGATGGCACAATACGCAATTTAGACATTCCTGACTTTAACGAGCCGATGACTGACATAACAATTCAACGTAATGGAATAATTAAACAACTGCATTCGATTAAAAGTAGCAAGTCCCCAGGTCCAGAAGGAATACCTGCACGCGTGCTGAAGGAGTTAGCGCCAGAGATTGCACCATTCTTAGAAATTATATTTAGCAAATCATTATCCGAAGGCAAGGGGCCCCAAGACTGGAAAATAGCCAATGTCACACCGATATTTATAAAAGGAAATAGAAGTGACCCAGGATATTATAGGCCTATATCGTTAACATCACTTTTATGCAAGATCCTCGAACACATTGTCGTTAGCAATATTGAGGCATTCCTGGATAATCAAAACCTCTTACACTGCAGTCAGCATGGCTTCCGAAAGGGCAAAACACAGCCTGTGCTCTTCCTTCATGATATCCTAAAATAAGGTGAATCGAATAAGCAAATCTGACTTTAACAATATTCATTTGTGGTGCCAGGAATGGGGTTTAGAACTAAATATTAGTAAATGCACCACAGTTATCTTCCTGCGAAAGTCATCACACAAAAGCCATACCTACACCATGGGTGAAGTAAACATAAAATCTTTAAATACAGCAAAATATCTTGGAATTACCTTTACTTCATATATATCGTAGGGAACACACATACAAAACATAAGCGGCACAGCATTAAAGAAACTAGATTTTGTTAAGCATATAATAGGAAGGTCTGCGGATGAAAAAGTAAAAGAGAGATGCTACTTCGCTCTGGTTAGGCCACACCTCGAATATGCCAGGAGCATTTTGGACCCTGGCCATAAAGATTTAACCAAAAAAACTAATAAAATACAAAGAAAAGCAGTACGCTTTGTAAAAAACTGCTAAGAGTGTACATATAGTGTGTCACGACTTTTAGAGGGATTACGGTAGGAGCCCATAGAGACTTGGAGGCTACACGCTAGGCTTAGGTTGCTTCAGAAATTCAGAACAAATATTTTTCAGATCGTCACACAGAATATTATCATGACTCCTCACTACATCTCTAGGTCTGACAGATGTGATAAAATAAGAGAGATACACTGCCGAACAGATTGGTAAAGAAACTCGTTCTTTCCATGCACAATAAGCAGCCACAATAAAAACTGAGCTCCTCCAAACACACTCCCATAGGACATGCCACCATTTCACCTCCATAAATTTTACATCTTTACACAGCTGGCGACCTACCACCCCCTGCCACATGCCAAAGAGGCGGCTCACAGGGTAGTATGTAGATGTAGATGAGCAGCTCATTCCTTATCAGGGTAAATACCCCTTCCAACAGTACATGCCTTCAAAACCAGACAAGTATGGAATAAAAGTGAGGCAGGCTTGCGATGCAGAAAATTTTTACCCTCTCAACGCCTTACCTGGGAAAAGAGGGAGGGGAGAGATCATTGCCAGTATAGTTGTGCTGCAGCTTACTGAGTCATACAAACTAACAAATAGGAATGTAACGTGCAACAATTATTTCACAGATATGGAGCTTCCCCAGAACTAATAAGTAATGGACTAACACTGGTTGGAACTGCCATAAAAAGTAAATGATTCATTCCAAATAATTTCCAAGCATGTTAAAATTGTGCAGTTGGCTCCTCAGTATTTCGCTTTACCAGGAACAGAACGTTAGTTTCATACATCCCAAAGATAAGGAGATTGGTAGTACTTCTATTTACCATGCATCATATGGACAGAATCATTGAGGGGGCCAGTAATAAGCCGGAAATAATCGTTCACTACCACTGCACTAAAGGTGGAGTGGATTCATTAGATCAGTTAGTGCATACATACATGTGTAAAAGGCGCATAAATCAATGGCCTTGAGCATTTTTTACGAATGGTTTAGATGTAAGTGGGGTCGCAGCACTTGTTGTTTGGAAAGAAACTCATCCCAATTGAAATACTGGTAAACATAATGCCAGGAGATTATTTCTGGTATCCGTGGCTGAAAGTCTTGTTCAGCCCCACATTAAAAGAAGGCCTTCCTTGGGTTTATCAAGGAATATAAAATCAGCAAAGGAGCTTTTTCATGGAGGAAGAAAAGGATCATCTCAAACATCTGATTCGGGAACAGTTGCCCTTTCTGTGGAAATATAGATTTTCATCTAGTAGTGAGGGATATTTCAGCAATGGATTTAGGAAAGGAATCAGATTTCACCCGCTTTGACTCTGAGGAAGTGGACATTGAAGACTCTGATTCTGACTTAAGCCTTTCCAGGGAATTAACCCGACTCGAAAAATGGAGTGACACTGTTACAGGTAGGAGCATGGGGTGAAATGTCGGCATCAAATCCTCCTCCAGCATCGTCAAGGTTTCCTTTTGAAGGGAATTCCGCAAAGAACTTTGATCTGGACCCTGAGTGGGGTGCTCTGAAGTATTTTGAGCTTTTTTTGATGACGAACTCATTTTGTGTATAGTAAGTGAAACCAGCCGTTATGCTAGTGCCTCATTGGAAAATAATGCGGGACCGAGTACCTACATCTACAAAATATTGAGCAAGCCACCCCTAAGGTGTGTGGCACGGGGTAATTCCACACTAGGCTTGCCCTCATCCCAGTTGAAATCAGAACTGCGTAGCTCCCAGCTGCTAGGCGCCAGCCAAAAGCAGTCAGGGTAACGATGTGCGGTCAGATCAGAAACTAAGAAGGGTTGATGCATGGTCAGGCCAGAAACTAGGGGAGTAGTGGTGGCAAAATTCAGTAGTGCATCATGACCACAGAGATTCTGTGAGAGCACTTTTTCAGAGCACTGTGTGAAAGCCACGTATGGAGTATTATTGGAAGACGCGATCAATGCTTTAACCTCCATTGTTTGGCCAGACAATGTCTGACTGGATATTTGAAAAATAAGGCAGCCTCTGTATTTTGTTTATAATGCCGATTACGATCCCCAAACCCACCCGAATGCCAAACTGGACAAAATTTGGAAGGTTAGGTACAATAAATTAAGTTACAATAAATGTTATTAACACCAACAAATGGTATGTTACCGTGAAGTTTCGTAATGTTGTAACACCATTAATAGTGGTTCAATAAAGATAAACCACCTAAACATGATATCTTGAAATGTAAGGTTTATTAATAACTACCACTTAGAGCTCATCCTATAAGGAATACGTCGAAATAAACAATTATATCTAATGATGTTAGGTGAACCTAAGAACTCACATTCGCTTGGGATCTTTTAAGGCAAGTTGGGACATTAAATGAGTTTCCAGCACATATTCAATAATTTGTATTAACCCAAAAACATTGCACTAACTTTTGAATTGGAAATATTGCAAGGTGCACCCCCAAAATGTATTATAATCATCAAAATACGAGTTATGTATGATATTTATTAGGCCCGCCATTTTTTTGGACTAGTACAAGTCTTCGGTTAGGTATATCTGAGTACCCATTCGCCTTGTGAAAATAGTCACGTGACTTTAACTCTGAGAAACATCCCCCTGGTTATCGCCATGACCTCTGGAATTTTAAATAGCATAGTAAAAATTAAAGATGATGTTTAGAGTTTATTGGAAATACTTGACGCTTTCATAAAGTTCATTGACTATTGGCTGATTGGAATGGAAGAGCCATGTGTACTTCAGGATAGAACTCCTTATTTAATGGTTCATTTATAAGAGTGTGGCTGGAAAGGACATAAATAAAATACACATTGTAAATACGCAGGAAAGCATAGGTCCTTAGAGCATAAATTTAAGAGATATTTCCATTTTTCCAAAAATATAAATGGTAACTATGTATTATTCTTTTGGTAACCAATTACTTTAAAATAAAAAGAAAATGCACGTACTTTCAGCAGAGAATTAAACTTAGATTTAAAATCCTGCAGTTAGTATTTAGAGATAGGCATTAATTTTTCCATAATTCCATGCAAAATTGGGGTGATCTAAAAACATGACCATTTTTCAATGACAGGTCTAGGCAAGTAAGGCTGGCATTACAAAAAAACAATGGAATTACTGGGCAAAAATTTAGACATATAAATAGCTTAATTATTCTCCCTGAGTTTTGCCGGGTAAGCCTTTTCAATTAAATTTCTAGCGTTTTTGTTTTCGAATTCCAATGCACTACTTTTCTCGTAAATTTTTTATTATTTCCATTTTTATTACCATATTTGCATGAATCTAAAGCTATGTCTTAACAGGACACTTGTGTCCAGACATTTGTGTCAACACCAGACACTAGTGTCTCAACGGAGGCACTCTCGGGGTGTCCGACACTCGCTTCCAAGTGTCGGGAGGGCAGCTCTTGCCAGAGCAGTGCCTCTCACCGTCTTAACGGGAGCTCTCAGACGCTTCTCTCCCGAGAGCTGAGCATGGTGCTCGTATGACTGTACAGTGCTCACTGGCAATCAAATGCCTTCCCGTTTGGCAGCTGTCACATTGGCTTCAATTTTATCACTGAAAAGAACGAGAAAATAGCTATAAAGAAACAAAGATACATCAGTGAGTGGCTGTTTAAAAGAAGTGAATTCAGCACCTATGAAACCTTGATTTGCGAGTGTAGTTTACTTCCTCAACAGTTTCCCAAAGAAAAATAAAATGTCATTTTATAATTCAACTACTCTGGGTAGAATCCTTTGCCATAACAAAGATGCATTATATCTCCTCCTCCAATATGGTATTAAGTGAAGTGCAACTCTTGTGAAAAGTGGTACATGGGCCAGACTGGTAGGAGTTTCTGCACAATAGTAAAAGAATGATAAAGATGCTGGACATCCAAAGACAAAACATCACTGCTGGCAAAACAACTGCCACAAACTTCTCATTCTTGTCAATTCAGTTCCGAGATTCTCCACTTGGGAAGCGAGGGCATAAGAATGGACATTGTCCTACAATTTGAAATAGTACGATCTAATGTAAATGGTCCATATATGAACCACTGTTTTTAAACCACTCTCCTCCCCTTCCCTAAAGCAAACGGTTGTACTCCTACTTAACCTTCTCCAGTCGACTCCACCCTATGCACGCTTACACCCTCAAGCTTTTGTTCCACTTTCCTTTCTGATTTACTCTGCGTCGGTAATCCCTTCTAAAAATCCATCTAGTGTCCTCCCTCTCCTCTCTTTCTTTGATCACAATCCCTTTTCCTTCTGACCCTCACTCCACTGACCAACCATCTGCGGACTTCCTAATTTTTTCCCTCTCCCTACCTCCTTATACCGGCTACCTGCTACCTTTCCCTTGGTAATGACCTCACTTGCTTATCTTTTTCTGCTACCACCCCCTTCCCTCCTTACCTATCTTTCTTTCCTTATTTTCTGTCTCCCTTGGTCTCCCACGTTTCCTTGTTCTCTCCTTATTTCTGATGTTCTTGGTTTCCCCAGCATAACCTTCCCCATCTCTCTCCCCCAACCTTCATTCCCATACCCACCCCTTCATTCAACCATATATATATGTGATACCTCCTTTTTCTCAATGTGTAGAACCTCTTGGTGACTCCTTGTGTTGAAACGCATACTATTACTATTAAAACGTAGAAAAGTGTGGCAGTTGTGTTCATTATATCTAGGCAGAAGTTTGTTTCATAATGAATGTGGATGAGCTGGCGCCTGATCCAATCAAGGAAAATAGTGGCAGAAATAAGTTGTGGACCACGGTAGAAACCCTATCATAAATCGATGGTGTGTAAGGGTTGCCAATATTGTGGAATTGGACAATTAAGGACTATAAAATTTGTGTGAAAAAGAGTACTGTTCAAAAATATTGCCAGCGATTTTTCAAAGTAGGCAGAGAAGATTCAGCGGAAATTGCACCATCTACGGTGCTAGTTCAACGATGAACTCCGAAAAAACAACAGAAAAAGTCAGGATCTGGAACAGGAGATAGAGGAGTTAGCTTGTGAGAATTTTTTGGCAGGTTGAAGTTTGTCTCTGGATCCTCAACTGCCTGCGTAGAAACATTGAGTATGGTAGTAAGTGGAGGATATTGTTCCACAAAAATCAAATTTTACTTTATTCCCCTTTCTTGTCTCTTCTGCAAAGTTCAGACAATAACAAGAAGGAAGATATATCGTGTACATAGAAATTGTAGAGCAAAGGGTGTCATTATTCCTGAGGTAAACTTCACTCATGAAATAAAAAAATATGCATAATTGAGATAAAAAACATTTCTTGAAGAAAATCAATCCATATAGTTTGGCAAGAGTCCACTGATCCTTTTTTTTATAAAAATTAGGATAGAATTTCATACTGAAAAAAGATAATTCCCATCACTGCACCTGGATCACAGGTAGCGATGTAAAAACAAAGGCCAAGGGTTATTTTGGCTCTTTATTCTGCTAAAGATGATTAGCAGAATTATCTGTGTCAAGAAACCGAAGTGTGATGGCCAAACTCACCTCAAGTTAGATCATTGTCAGCTATGGCACGCGATACCTTGTCAAGAAGATGGTTGAAATCCTCTACACATCCAAAGAATGTTTTTACATGCCTTTCCATCTTTTGCAGCCCACTTCCAAATCAATGTTTTGCAGGTTCCGATGTCACTTTTATTTAACAGCCCCTCACTTGTGGATATTCCTTTCTTTTTAAGCTGTTCCTCTTTCCTTTAAGTGATAAAATTGAAGCCACTACAGCAGTCGCCAAACGAGAGGGAGTATATATGTGACGTCTCCTTTTCCTAAGGAGCATGTGTTCATAGATGTTTGTGGATGTTAAAACAATTAACCATATTTCTATGCTTTGTGATGTAGAAGCGAATCTGTAGCCGTGCTCTTCGAACCTAGCATGCACTGAAACACCACAGGCTGCCGCGACACTCCGACACAAATTCCTGACTGCCGGAAATTCGTAGGGAGGTGTCGGAGTGTCATGACCAGTCAGATCGGGACCGTCTCAACGAGACACTGCGGCCAGAGACACTAGTGTCCCAACACTTCCAGGCGAGTGTCACGACACAGCTTTCAGAGCTGTCTCAATGGCGACACTCGGTGTCTGACACCGAGCGTCAGACACTGAGGTGTCCCGTTAAGACGCAGCTTAAGACAAGGTTTTTTCCCTCCCAACTACCGCAGAAAAGAGGGTTCGTCTTACAATTGGATGCAAAATTCTTGACTTCAATTGGGTTGCACAATCTATGTTGGAATAGAAATTATGGATACTTGAGTTTGCCGCCTGATAGCTATACAACGAAAAACCAACGTTAAAAATAGCTGTACCATAATTTAGCTTATTAAATTTTGCGTTTACGTATAAAAACAAAAACATATCTTCCATTTTTTCGCAGCAGGCAAAGATTCGGCTGGCACCAATCAGTCGCCAGGTGCACTTCTGCCGTGTCCGCAAGTTTGCTTGCTTTACCCTGTATTCAGCTCCGTTCCAGTTCAAGCTGAAAAAAAGCTAAACTCACCAAAAAATTTTAACACTACTGCAACTAAGGAGGTAATGACTATTAGTGCACAAATTCAGTCTGTCACAGAACATGCCAAGACAATCGTTGATTTGCTAAAGTTGCTGGAGGGTTCATCCTACCCCACAGCACATCTGTACCCACAGCTGAAAATTATGGAAATTGAGCTTCAAGCCATTCTTGAAGGGCATTTTGAAGTGAAGACTTCAGCTGCTCTGAAAGACCTTTCTGAGGTTGAGAGTGTATTCATGAAAGATAAATTCAGGTATGTAGCTCTCAAATGTAAAGACAAACTTGCTACATGAAAGAAAAATGACCCAAATGGAAAAGTGTTCATGGATATTGGGGAAGTATTTTCAGTTCAAAAAGAGTATTGAACAAACCCTCTGATGTTGTGGAGAAGGCTTTGCACCTAAGCAGGTGTAAAGACCTTACAGAAGAAGAATTTTGCTGTGCCTACAGGACACTGAAGAGCACATTATGCGAGGAGTTAAGGAAAAATACCAATGGAGAAGTAGATTTAATGTTTATTCTTCTCTCTATAAAGGATGAACATGCTAAATTTTCTACTGGAGCCATTCAGACAATATTTACACCGACTAATAATGTGGACAGCAAGAGATCTTTTTCTCATTATAAAACTGTAGAGAATGACAAAAGAACAAATTTGAAAGACATCAATGTTTCATTTTTTTGTAGTATGTTATTTGATAAACGTTAACAAGTGCACAGAAACTTTAATTGAACAGGCATTTAAAAGTCTCCCTTCTTTCACTTGAAAAAGTTTCCCTTTCCTATGACTGGCTTGCTTTCTGCTTTGACCCGGAAACAATCTTTCACATGGTCGGTAAGTATTGATAATAAAATTGCCGTAAACTAGGTGAAATTTTTTTGAAATCATCATGTTTTTTCTAAAATAAATTGGCCAAATATTTTGAGGCAATTTTTTTAATTTGTCACTTTTTAATGCTAGAAAAAATTGTTTAAGTGTCATTAATGTGTCATAAAAAGGTTTGCATGAGTTTAAACGAACTTACTGATTGAGTTATGTGTATTCTGTAACTGAAGCTTAAGCATTGTAATTAAACTCCATGGTATTTGATGATAAAAAAATAGATGCTAATTTCAGGAAAAAAGATGCTAATTTCCTCCAAAATATATGCTAATTTAATTAATTAGGAAAATAATTACCAAGATTATTCCCAAATTGCAGCCAAAAATAGCCGAAGGGGCCTGTAGTATTATAAATATCATCATAAACACGGACCATTGAGAATATTTCTACTATCTGCGATTATATGTATCACGGATATCATGTTTATTTACTTCAGATCCCTTTCATAATTCCTTTGTTTTTCATTTCTTCCTAGCTCAGTAGATGGCGTTACTTGCAAAGGTTGTCCCAACTCAAGCTCACATTGCCCAAGGTAGCCAAAGATTTGGGCAGCTAATCGCATGCACCCTATTGCCTAACGAGTTGGGATACAGCTTTAGATTCGTGCAAATACGGTAATTGCTGTTCATCAATTATCTGGAGTAACCAATTCTTGAGTATATACAATTGACACTCTTCTTTGCCCGTTGAAATCATATCTTCATAGCAGTTTTTCTACTACCTGTATGCTATTGATGAATTTTTTGGGAAGTACTAGTGACCCTACTAACTCATCCCAAGCCTTCCTCTTTTCCTGATATGTAACATATTAAGCATTTGTTTATTTTCCAACATATTGGTATAATATACCTACAAATCAGTGACAGATTATTTTCCTAATATGAAATGAAACATTGCATGCAAGACATACTAAAATATTGCAGTTCTCAGGATAAACAGTAAACAAGGGTCACATGATGATGACCACCAATAGACAAGCAACTTACAAATCTATGAGAACATTTACGTTACACGATTGCCAATCATATGATCGCCAATCTTGATCAATGATCAACTGTTGGTGAAATGGATGCAGTATTTCATCCCTGGTCAGTGAGTAGACGCCGATCAACTGACTGTCGATTAACGAGAGTTTGGTGAAACCGGGCATAAGTGGAGTGAAGTTTATTGGCAAGATGGCACAAAGACATAGAGATTGTTTTTGAGAGCATTTTAAATTTCTTCACTCTCTCAATAGCTCTCTCCACATGCACTCGTGCCTTAGGTATATCAGAGGTGGCCACGGATTCACCTTTGCTGAATTTCTTATTTTTGATAAGAAATGGAGGATGAACAACTCCAACATAAAAGTTTTGACATAAATTTTTGATGAGGAAACCCTTATCCACCATAACGTCATCAACATATGGTTCCAACAGATTTAGTAGATCATCATAGTAGATATGATATTTCAAGAGTTCCATTGTTGCACTGTTTCTAAGCCTACTTTGTAGGTATACCATAAGGATTCCCATTGTTTATCCTGTTGCACTGCGAGTACGTGAGGGGATATCTGTTGACAATCCCCTGAGATGAATCCTGATTGGGCCCGGAACCATGAGGGTGAACAAAAAGTCTATCCACCATTTCACTTGAACTGAAACTATTAAAATAAGGAGTTCTGGAACGTTATATTTCATTCAAAATTCAACTTTTATCAAGTCAAGTCATACACAAAGTTTCACTCCAGAATGAAACTAAAAGCTAGGTTCCAGTTTCGTTTAATACCCCAGGTTAAAACTGGATTTGACTATATATGCAAAAGTGGTCAAAATCTGCTAACTGTACAGTAGAACCTCGATCTATCGTTCTCGCATTGATCATTTTCCCGCATCTATCGTTCGCTGTCTTTGGTCCCGAATGTAGTTCCATGCTGATAATGTTAATAATTCCTGCATCCATCGTTCCCCGAAGTATCGTTTTCCCGCTTCGATCGTTTCCAAGTCACGGTCCCCACATCGCAATTCCCGCATTCACCGTTTGAAAAAGACGAAACCAAAAATTTACACCGAAGTAAGATTTTGGGATTTTTGCGGCAGGAAAGGAGGAGGGGGAGGGAGTTAGGTGACGCGCCGCGCAGGACGGACGGGTAGCCCTTACCACGAAACTCCGTGGCCCTTACCGTCCGAGTCCCTTCTTATCTTTATGGCCCAAACTCCTTCCTATAGGACAATTGGCATTCCTCCTCTCCTACCCAAACGAGTCCTTACCTCGCTCTTTAGCGGCCGCATTCCTTCGCCATGAGCTTCTAACCTTTATTCCTATTATCCTCTCAATGCTATGATACCAGTAGTTGTCATACGCTCGCTCTCGGCACCATATCGAGATCTATTATAACTCATGTGGGTATATATCAACGGATTTCCTTGGTGTTTGGTATCAAATGTAGCAGAAAATAACGGACAAACTTCATATAATACTTGTTCTGTAGATTTAAGCTGTTTAAAAACTTGAGCAAAATTAACTGGCGTTCCACTAAAGCGCCCCTCAGTGGGTGGGGCTCTTTCCGCGGAAAGGGTCGTGAGGGTCAAAGGTCTTCCACCTGCCCTGTCCCTCCCGGCGGAAAGCAGGGTCCCCCAATTACCTGTCTCACCCAATTCTTGTATGTAACCAGTGCATTATTTCAAATGATGTGGGCCACATGGCCTTAAACGGGGGAGTGGCTGAGGGAAGGGAGGGAGGTGGGGTTTCTCGTCATGTGACTCTCGCGGAACCAACCAGAGGGCAGCGGGCGTGGCTTGTAACCTCAGCAATTCAGTCACTCCCTGACCTTCGTCATGGTCACTTCGTGGGCCCCTAGTAAGTGCGGCCAAACCTACGTGCTCTGTGCTCTTTCCTTTTTCTATTTGTTCCGTGTTTTGCCAGTTAAAGTAGGTATTTATGTCTATTCATTTTCCTGAAGTATTTATTTCTGAGCCTATAGCCGAAACTGTTCAAAATAGGTGTTTTAAGACGGCTGAAGGTAACGCAGATGTTTCAACCATTAGTTTGTCGTAGTGGAAGTCCTGTGAGAGTGGGCTAAGTTCCTTCTCGTCCGTTGTCTGACGTGGGCTTGCATTGCCAGAAATGTTTTTTTTTGTTTTTTAGGCACTGTGGCCCATCAAAATGATTTATTTTTTTGAAATTCGTGTTCATTTAGTAATGCCAAGCCAAACTCCAACCGCCGATATCGAAATTCCTCATTTCAACCCGATTGCCTGCTAACTTTTGCCTCTCTGAACCAGATGGCTATAACCTGCTACACCTCTCTTGCTCTATACCTCGTGGGTTACGCGATTGCTCCAGATAAACAAGAGTACACTTGGTTGCGTCAAGCTCGCTCCATCTTTAACGGGTGGCACTCCTCCATCAGCGGAGCACAATAGAAAGCGCGAAAAAAGGTTACATCCTCCCCAACCAATTTTAGGCGTGCTTCTCACCCTCAAGGATATTTGAAACGAATAAAATTCTATGGATGGATAGGTCGGTGCGCGGGCTTGAGGATTATCCAATAACATGTTAATGGACCTTGTTTATTTGCTTTTATCATCCGAGACACCATTGGGATATGTAATAGTAATAAAATATTTTAAACAGTTAGTAGTCAAACGAAAAATTAGAGATGCACTAAGTATTTTCTTTAAATTTAAAAATTCTCCCACTTTTAAGAGAAGTTCCTTCAAGATTCCCCTCTACTGTGAAAAGTTACCATAAAATTCTCACATTTTCACCTCGTTTTGGCTCCCAGGAAATCTTTTCCCGTATTGATCGTTTTCCCGCATCCATTGTTTTTTTTGCCCATCCCCTTGAAAAACGATAGATCGAGGTTCTACTGTATTTTAACCCTTAAACGCCGAAAGTGCCAATATTGGCCCGCCGTTTGGCGCTTCTCACTGCCGAAAGTGCCAATTTTGGCCCGCTCATTTTGAAGTCGTCCTAACAGTATATTATGCTTACTATTGGAATAAAACTTGGTGTCAATCATCTTGTTCTTCTTGTCCATCGAAATATGAAGGATGAAGCATATTACTACAGAGGGGACGGAATAGCAACAATATGAATTCTGGGAAACCTGGGAAAAGGGTCTAATTTGTTGACTTGAAACACTCCCGTTTGTCTAATTTGTACAAAACGTCTATTTTGGAATCTGGTGGTCTGTAAAACGAACATATTTGTATATTTCTATTGCTTTGTTGCTTAATAGTACACCATACGCGCTCTATTTCATTGTCATCTAATATATGTATGGTACTATTCAAATGCGATCTAACTGCTAAAAATACTCCGCTGCCAGTCCTATCTGGTCTATCCCGTCTAAAGATTTTATGTCCTGTCGGAAAAACTTGGCTATTGATAATATCTTCTGCCAGCCAGCTTTCTGTTCCAATTACTATATCTGTATTTTAAAATATATGCTCAACTTCGGCACGTTTGTTCTTAACGCTAAGGAAAGTTACTATTACTTAATTTATGTCACATTGAGCTTGATGAAAGTTGGTTCGCTGTTTTCTGTGATTCTGTGTATTATCTTTTTGATGTTCTCTGAAGCTACTGAGAAGCGAGTTTTTCTTTGAAGTTTCGCAGTTATCTAGAGAGCGCGTGCTGGAATTCTTTAACTATGGAAGTAACATTTATTCATTTGTGCTTCTCTTAACTTTTTTCGGCAATGAAGGTCAACGTTTCTCGGATTTACTCAGAGGATCTACTGTGATATTTGATCCTGGTTTGTAGTATTTTCTATAATTGGAATTGAGCTTTTCCCAGACATCCTGAATTGGAGCAAATTTGTCTTTCTGACTACGAACGGATCACGTAGTTTTATCGTCAAACCGAATAAATGCAAGTAAACATTTGAATCACTTTAGTCCCATGGTGGCTCTAAATATTGGAGGACCATAAAATGCACTCCAGAGAACATCATAATTTGAATGGTTTGATTGGAGATGACCAGCAGTGAGTAGTAAACCAAGAAATGCTCTAATTTCAATAAACTTTAGAAGGGTTTCCAACTATTTAGTACTTTTTTTGCTTGCATTCACCCTTTCAGCTTCCTGATTCATGAACTGCACTACTTCAGCCACTATTGAATCATCTACGAAGAGTGTAAATGCATCAATCGGGTTTTCTAAATGTTTCTCAGGTGGTAAGACTATTTATAGGACCTTGTATGATGTTATGTGCCCTAGCTTGACCTACTGGAAATGTCTTAGATATCCAAGTGGTGCTACCCTTACTGAGAAATGAAATGGGATATTCTATTTCATTTGCAGTCTCGATGTCAGAAGCATGCTCTGAATTATCATCACTCACTTCAAATGCCTCACTTCCATTGTCATCCTCACTGGTGCTCTCCTTGTCATTGTCTGGCTGGTAGTCTATATCATTGTCGCTTGCTTCATCGTTTTTCAGCAAATTTTTTGTCATATTGAGACAAATGCTTTTGTCGAGACATGGTCTAAGAAAAAAGTACATATGTTTTAGTGCATACCCATGCCAAAAAATAATGCAATATTTTCTTATAGCATTAAACCAACTGAACTTTCAAAAATTCCTGGTGTCATTAATATTTTGGTTCAAAAAAGAAACTTTTCAAACTCTGTGACTGCCATGTAGATCGTATGCTGCAGAAATACACATTTGGGAAGTTTTATGGTATAAATGTCAATGTGATTGCGTAGACTCAGCAATAATCCATGAGTGAATATTTTCATATACAGTCTGGTAATTTAGCAGGAGAGCTCAGAGATAGCTGACCATCAAACAGAGAGAAGGGCCTATTTATACCTGCTATATATTTTTTCAACTACATTGTCTCAGAAGTCGTATTCATGACAACAGTGGCTTTTGAGACGAAGCAGATCCAAAACCCAGTATTGCAACATTCATGAAATCTATCGTTATGAGAATTACTCACTATTACTTTGTAAACATTTCTTGAATTCTGTAGATAGATTGTAATAACTCATCTGTTGAGTCTATTATTATCTCGCTTTGGGGTGCACCTTATAATACATACTAAAAAATGAAGAGAGCGACCTTATAGTCATGGTATTTATTTGGAATTACACTCTACCTACAAAGTGTTGTTACTAACTTTCAAAGGACACATGTCACTTCTATATTAGCTACAATTAAATGTTGTGATGATGAAAAACTATAAATGATGGAGGAAAACATTACAGACTAAGTTCTGAGCAAACGGGGTCCGATAGACCCGGCTTGCCTGGTTAAGTTTGCAAAAGTTCAATTTATAATAGAACACCAACTAAGATTTATTTTCCAAAATCTTTGAGTCTTTCTGGTAAAATGTTGAAGTGTTAACGAAGTCATAGAAATTCAAAGATACTGAATTGTTAGTTCTATGAGTTTAAATATATGACAATTGGTCCATTGGACCCATCTTGCCTGGATAAGGGTTAATGCTGTGCCACACGTGTTTGGTATGTGTGTTCCCCATGATATATCAGAAGTTAAGGTAATTCCAAGATATTTTACTGGATCTGAAGATTTTGTCTACGCAACCCACAGTGTAGGCTTGTGTGATGGCTTTCACAAGAAGTGTACTGTGGTGCATTGACTAAGATTTAGTTCTAGCCCCCACTCCTGGCCCCATGAATGAATATTGTTAATGTCCAATGACAGGACTTCTTAGTCTGCATCTTTGCTTATTTCATGGTAATATGTCTCTCAATAAACCATGTCGATGCAGATGCTTATTGTACACATCAGCCCACCTGACTTACCATTTTGACGGCTGTAGAACATGTCCTGAGTAAGCTTTGAAGTGATTCCTCTCCCTACTAAATTTTCCCTTTAGAAACATTCAGTAAAAGTAAATGTGACTATCTCCCCCAACTATTAATGGTTAAACGTGTTCATGATAAATTCATTGATGTGATTTTATTTTTATTTTCAAGTGCCTTACACATGGGGTAGCTCTTACTCTACCATCATACCTAGAAGATAAGGAAGTGAACCTACCTAGACCAAGCTTACGCATTGCAGTCAATGTGTTGTTGACTGAGGAAGAAATCTCCAGGATGAAGAAAGTTCTCTCAAAAGCCTGTGAAGATGTGTTGTAGTTTTAAATTGAACAATGAAGTATTTATAGTATTGAACTGAAACAATTGTTCACATTTGCATTTAATTGTTTGATTGTTTTGCACATGTAGTTTAATATTTTCAACTTATTGGTTGATTGCCATCATTGCTATGTGTTCATAAAACATGTTTAGATTATAGTCATATCTGAGTATGAGTCACTTGAAATTTCTAGAATGTTTTGTTTGTTACCACTTTTTTGTTTTTAGCAATTTTAAATGCTGATTTTCTGATCGTTATTAGTGTTTCTTAGCATTTGTTTATTTGTGTGGTTTGGAAACACCATAAACCATTAAATTGTTGCTGAATGGTAGTTGAGTGAAAAGTTTAACCTTTGAATTATCTGAGTTCAACATGGTAGGTAATTTGATTGCTTTCCGTGTTCTCTTTTGTCACTTACATTAGTTAAACTTCAATGAAGAATGTAACTTTTAATGTGTACTGTATTTTTCAAATCCTGCATGTTTCTTTTGTTCATGCCAGTGCACGAGGGTAGTAATTGATATTATATCTGAATTTCCTTGCAATAATCAGTGAGGCGTGTGATACTCCCACGGTCATTCTTATCAGAAATCCTTAATACATGCATTTGCTGCTGTGCAGATAGTGAATGGTCTCAGAAGATTTATTTTCTGAATATTTTTAGTGCTAAAACTTATGACTCTTTAAGATCCCAAAAATATTTAAACTTTTTTTTCATTCATTCTCTGATGAAAAATGAATTTCTCTTTTATTGGTACCCGTTTGATCAAAAGCTATTGTGATTCCTCCTTTTCCAAAAATCAAACTATTTCCAAACCATTTTTTTGAATTACATAAAATCTGACGTGATTTTATATTCATATTAAATGTTTTTAAATGTAAATTGAATCATCTTAATTATTAAAGAAAATGGTGATTAAACATTGTCTCCATTGTAGTATTGTCACTAAAGAAATCATTGTGGTAGCTTGGACAGTAACTTTTCCTTCCTATCAGTGAAAGTGAAAGATCAATCATTAAGTGTTAATCCAAGTGTTACACTTAATTATTTCATCTTTTAATTCTTTATTTTTTATATTTTGAGGGAAGAAATTGTATGTGTTGCCTTTTAAGAAACTTTTTGTCAACAAGACACTAAATTATGATATTTGATGTATGTTTTCAAGTTGTTTGCATCTGTTTCAATGTACACTCTGGGGTTCTTCATATTGAGTGTGGTGGAAGGTCTGCAGCTTAATATAGGAAGGTAAGTAGTGGAGCAATGCTCTGTACTCATGCTGCTGGTGTAAAAGGTGACCACCCATGTGGATATCCACACCTGAGAAGAAATCCATGGTCAAGGCCAATGGTGAGTGAAATTAAGTGGAATGTGTTTTTCAAAATGAGACAACCTCATTGTAGTCTGGTTTGCAACATCTTTCATAAACCCTGCAGATAGGGGTTAAAGAATACTCCTGCAGTTGCCCTGCTTGTCGTAAGAGGCGACTAAAAGGGTGAAGAGCAAACCAGCAGCCATACCAACTAGCTTGAGATCCATCCATGTGTTTGCATGTTGAATAGTGTGAAGTCGGCTTTAGAACTATGGTATGGTTGAGGAAAATGTCGATCCAGGCGGTGAGATAATTTCTTAGCTTTGCTGACTGGTTTCCAATTTGTAATGTGATAATGAGATGACAGATTGCAGCTGCTGGTGCTATTCCAAAGCCTTTGAAGAATTTTTCTGCAAGCCTGGGTTAAGATTGGCCCCATAAGATCTAAAAATGCATGTCTGGGTACAATGGATTCTATATACTATGCAACCTTTTGCAACCAGAAGAAAGAAATAAGGCCCATAATTTTGGTTGATGATGAATGAATCTGAATTGAACTGGTGTGACTGACGCAAGATTGGGTGGACTAATGTCAAATGAAGACATTGCATTTGAGATGGATAGCTTCTCCTACAATGAGGTATATTTTGCATTAAATAAAAAATTCCAACGTCCCCTCTGGTAAATACTGTGATGCAATTATGGTGTGTTCTTGAACAGAGTCCATTTGATGAGAGCAGCAGTGAAGTTCTTTCATCAGCCAGGGAATAGGTAGAGCCTTGGAGTGCTGTCGACGATGGTTAGGGAGTGATTCAGAGGGGTCTGTCGTTAGTGAGCATGTCCAAACACCCACATAGGGGAAGTCCTGGAGAGTGGAGGAAGAGAGGGAAATAGTGCCGGTTCCCATTGAATGGCTGAGATCACTCAGAATACCCAAGTTCACGTTTCACTCTGAGGCTCTAGGGAGCCTTGCTATGGTTCTGGGTACAAAGGGTAATCACATTGAACCAACCGCGGCCAAGTGGAGGGAGACAAGCAATACTAGGCACATCGGAGGACTCTCCGCGTTACGTAACGAGGGCGCCCGGGGGGGGGAGGCCAACTTAGACCCTCCTCACCCTCGAGTGGTGCCTTGTTACGCTCCTTAGGTTGTCTCGCTCGGCAATCCTGAGAAGAGGGCCTCTTCGGAGTGAACCTCCTTGCACACTCAGGGGTACCGGGCGGGTCTCCTTGGTAGGGAACTAGCGAGTAGGATAGGGAGTAGCTTGACCAAGACCGGCTGTGCCCGTTCCGGCTTGCCGGACGGATCGGACGGGGTGGTCATAGGGGCTACTCACTGAGATCCCCCCTCACCTCCCGATACGGTATGGAGACCTCCGAGATGTCTATGCTTAGGACGCCGCCTAAAATGAAGCCAACTGCAAGTGACTTAAAAATATCAATGAAAGAAATTCTTGAAGTCCGAAACAATACGAAGAGAATATATTACAGATGGAACAAATCATGTGAAAACATCAAATAAAAACGTGGAATAGAAACAAATTTATTGTTCTGGGAACAGAGTCCCTGAAAACAAATTAAAAATACATGCCACCTTAGGGCAACTAATAAAAAGCATTAATGCAGAAAATTACGCGGAACTGTGGTAACTAAATCAGAGTGCAAAGACAAAATAATTGTCACGTTTACGACACCGAAACGTACTATTAATCCGCCAGGTCACTGAAGGATACAAAAATCAGAAAGTAGAAATAATGGCAATTCACAAATATTATTCAATATGCTTAAATGGGAATGTGATATTCAAGACACTGAAGGAAACAAATTATCAGCCAGGATCCTGGTGGAACAACAATCAAAGTCCCTAATAACAAATACAAGTAATAATGCAAATAGATATAATTCGATTATTTCGAGTAAAAATACATTCAGTACACAGGTGAACAAAAAAATATCAGTTGTGCTGCTTTTAAACTGTGACGTGATTTGGCACGGAGTCTATAATTTAAAGGGAATGATATTTCACATTTTGCTGTGTGGTATTTATTATAGATATAAAAACTGCTTTTATTGTTTTGGGTACTACCCTTGGAATATTATTTCAAAATAACAAATAAAAATGAGATAACAGAAATAATAAATATCACTGAATTTGTGCGAGTCAAAAATATGGTGTTCAGGACACTGAGGGAAATGAATAAATAGTCGTGCTCCATTTAAACTGAGACGTTCCCGAATAATTTGATGTAATTTCACGGAGTTCCACAGTTGACAAGAGGAGATGAAGAATTATTTTTCGCATTCAGTTGTGCGGTATTTGGGGATAACAAATGTATTAGTCTTGCGGATTGATATAGGATTCTCTTTAAGGCGATAAAACCAATTAAATACTCGAGGAAATATTGAAAGAAACAAACTCTACACTGTAAATAGGTAAATTTGGTCTGTTTGGAAATTTGTGATAAATCTTGGAAAGATACCTCTAGCCGCCTCTCATCCACCGGTATTTCTACAGGAAGTGTCTGATTCTACCAGTTTCTAATCTTCCATTTAGGAAGTGAAAATGAAGGCTATAGGTTAATTTGGTTAACCAGCTGTAATTTTCGAGTAAATGCGTCGTAATACTGGCTACCCAGCTGCTTAAAATGTTATCAACATGTTGGTGGCAGGCGCGTATTCATCAGTTGGCGGAGGTTGCCCCGGAACATCTGTCGGCAATGGCGTTGCCCCCAGCAGTGCTTCGGAGAGATCATGCAGAGCAAAACCTCCACCGTGCTTTATATCGCCAACTTGTGTGCTGCAGTGTCGATACTTTTCACCATTAAGTTTTATTCCATGGCCCTTTTTCCATTCTCACCACTTCGTGCCTACTGCTGTATCTTGGACTTGAAAACTGTCCAGTGAACTTGACTCTCATACAGTGGTTATGACATGATGTACTAATTCAATGATATTCACATTCAATTAGGACTTCTTAATGGAATGGATAAAATTGACTTCATCTTCGTTGCCAGTGTGTTCAATTAGCCGCATTAAGGCCTCATTGAAGAGCAAACCGATTATACGAAAGTTAAAATGAGGTGATGTGACAACCAGTGGCTTGCAATGGGACACTCATTCATTTTTTCAGAAACTTATGACATATTCGAATGTAATGCAGCAGGCTAATGGATACGTAATGGATCCTCTTGAATTAATCTGCCTGCAGTTTCAGTCCGCACTATTCAGCTGCCACTAGGTCGTTAAATAGATGTTAATACCCTCACCGTGATTATAATACTTGATAGTATTGTTCCAGTGCCCTGTTTGAGGCCTGGCTGTCAAGAACGACGCCAAGCCCCTGTCGGCGATCATTGCAAGTCATTTGAGATATTTATGGATGCAAGTCCTGTGAAACTATTTGAATTCCTTCAACTTAACCAACACACTCTTATCATATGGTTGGCGGCAGTACATCAACGTTGGACACCTCCACATAAAGGACCTCCTTAATTATTTCCCACAGTCGAAATCTTAGCAATCATCAAAATTGAAAGGGTCGATCCGTATTCCTGAGTCATCCTTGGACACCTCCACGTGAAGGAGCTCATTATTATTTTCCACTGTCGAAAAAATAGTCATTCTTGGACACCTCCAAATCAAAGACCTAAATTATATCCCACAGTCGATAGCATTGGCAATCCTCAGAATTGAAAATGTTGATCAGTATTCCTGAATCATTCTTAGACATCTCCACCTCAAAGACCTGAATTATTTCCCACAGTGGAAAGCTTTGGCAATCCTCAGAATAGAAAATGTTGATCATTATTAGCGAGTCATTCTGAGACACATCCACCTGAAGGACCTCCTTAATTATTTCCCACTGTCGAAAAAATTGGCAAGCATCAGCAATGAAAATGTTGATCAGTATTCCTGAGTCATTCTTAGACATCTCCACCTCAAAGACATCCTTAATTATTTCCCACAGTCGAAAGCATTGGCAAACCTAAGAATTGAAATCGTTGATCAGTATTCCTGAGTCATCCTTGGACACCTCCACCTGAAGGAGCTCATTATTTTCCACTATCGAAGAAATAGGCATCTATAATAATTGAACGTTTATTATTCCCGGGTCATTCTTAGACATCTCCACCTCAAAGACCTGAGTTATTTCCCACAGTGGAAAGCTTTGGCAATCCTCAGAATTGAAAATGTTGATCATTATTCCTGAGTCATTCTGAGACACATCCACCTGAAGGACCTCCTTAATTATTTCCCACTGTCGAAAAAATTGGCAAGCATCAGCAATGAAAATGTTGATCAGTATTCCTGAGTCATTCTTAGACATCTCCACCTCAAAGACCTCCTTGATTATTTCCCACAGTCGAATGCTTTGGCAATCCTCAGAATTGAAAATGTTGATCAGTATTCCTGAATCATTCTTAGACATCTCCAACTCAAAGACCTGAATTATTTCTCACAATGGAAAGCTTTGGCAATCCTCAGAATTGAAAATGTTGAATATTATTCCCGGGTCATTCTGAGACACCTCCACCTGAAGGACCTCCTTAATTATTTCCCACTGTCGAAAAAATTGGCAAGCATCAGCAATGAAAATGTTGATCAGTATTCCTGAGTCATTCTTAGACATCTCCACCTCAAACACCTCCTTAACTATTTGCCACAGTCGTAAGCATTGGCAAACCTAAGAATTGAAATCGTTGATCAGTATTCCTGAGTCATCCTTGGACACCTCCACCTGAAGGAGCTCATTATTTTCCACTTTCGAAAAAATAGGCATCTATAATAATTGAACGTTTATTATTCCCCAGTCATTCTTGAACACTTCCTCCTCAAAGAACTCATGAATTCTTTCCCACGTACGATAGCATATGCAATCCTCAGAATTAAAAATGTTGATCAGTATTCCTGAGTCATTCTTAGACATCTCCACCTCAAAGACCTTAATTATTTCCCACAGTCGAAAGAATTGGCAATCCACAGAATTGATAATGTTGATCAGTATGACTGAGTCATTCTTAGACATCTCCACCTCTAAGACCTCCTTAATTATTTCCCACAGTCGAAAGGATTGGCAATCCTCAGAATTGAAAATGTTGATCAGTATTCCTGAGTCACTCTTAGACATCTCCAACTCAAAGACCTCCCTAATTATTTCCCACAGTCGAAAGCATTGGCAATTCTCAGAATTGAAAATGTTGATCAGTATTCCTGAGTCATTCTGAGACACCTCCACCTGAAGGACCTCCTTTATGATTTCCCACTGTCGAAAAAATTGGCAAGCATCAGCAATGAAAATGATGATCAGTATTCCTGAGTCATTCTTAGACATCAGCACCTCAAAGGCCTCCTTAATTATTTCCCACAGTCGAAAGCAGTGGCAATCCTAAGAATTGAAATCGTTGATCAGTATTCCTGAGTCATCCTTGGACACCTCCACCTGAAGGAGCTCATTATTTTCCACTGTCGAAAAAATAGGCAGCTATAATAATTGAACACGATTATTATTCCTAAGTCATTCTTGGTCACCACCACATCAAAGAACTCTTGAATTATTTTCCACAGACGATAGTATAGGCAATCCTCAGAATTGAAAATGTTGATCAGTATTCCTGAGTCATTCTTAGACATCTCCACCTCTAAGACCTCCTTAATGATATCCCACAGTCGAAAGCTTTGGCAATCATCAGAATTGAAAATGTTGATCATTATTGCTGAGTCATTCTGAGACACCTCCACCTGAAGGACCTCCTTAATTATTTCCCACTGTCGGAAAAATTGGCAAGCATCAGCAATGAAAATGTTGATCAGTATTCCTGAGTCATTCTTAGACATCTCCACCTCAAAGACCTCCTTAATTATTTCCCACAGTCGAAAGCATTGGCAAACCTAAGAATTGAAATCGTTGATCAGTATTCCTGAGTCATCCTTGGACACCTCCACCCGGAGGAGGTCATTATTTTCCACTGTCGAAAAAATAGGCATCTATAATAATTGAACGTTTATTATTCCCCAGTCATTCTTGAACACCTCCACCTCAAAGAACTCCTTAATTCTTTCCCACAGACAATAGCAGTGGCAATCCTCAGAATTAAAAATGTTGATCAGTATTCCTGAGTCATTCTTAAACATCTCCACCTCAAAGACCTTAATAATTTCCCACAGTCGATAGAATTGGCAATCCACAGAATTGAAAATGTTGATCAGTATGACCGAGTCATTCTTAGACATCTCCACCTCTAAGACCTCCTTAATTATTTCCCACAGTCGAAAGGATTGGCAATCCTCAGAATGGAAAATGTTGATCAGTATTCCTGAATCATTCTTAGACATCTCCACCTCAAAGACCTGAGTTATTTCCCACAGTCGAATGCTTTGGCAATCCTCAGAATTGAAAATGTTGATCAGTATTCCTGAATCATTCTTAGACATCTCCACCTCAAAGACCTGAATTATTTCCCACAGTGGAAAGCTTTGGCAATCCTCAGAATTGAAAATGTTGATCATTATTCCCGGGTCATTCTGAGACACCTCCACCTGAAGGACCTCCTTAATTATTTCCCACTGTCTAAAAAATTGGCAAGCATCAGCAATGAAAATGTTGATCAGTATTCCTGAGTCATTCTTAGACATCTCCACCTCAAAGACCTCCTTAATTATTTCCCACAGTCGAAAGCTTTGGCAAACCTAAGAATTGAAATCGTTGATCAGTATTCCTGAGTCATCCTTGGACACCTCCACCTGAAGGAGCTCATTATTTTCCACTTTCGAAAAAATAGGCATCTGTAATAATTGAACGTTTATTATTCCCCAGTCATTCTTGAACACTTCCTCCTTAAAGAACTCTTGAATTCTTTCCCACAGACGATAGCATAGGCAATCCACAGAATTGAAAATGTTGATCAGTTAGACTGAGTCATTCTTAGACATCTCCACCTCAAAGACCTCCTTAATTATTTCCCACAGTCGAAAAGATTGGCAATCCTCAGAATTGAAAATGTTGATCAGTATTCCTGAGTCACTCTTAGACATCTCCAACTCTAAGACCTCCCTAATTATTTCCCACAGTCGAAAGCATTGGCAATTCTCAGAATTGAAAATGTTGATCAGTATTCCTGAGTCATTCTGAGACACCTCCACCTGAAGGACCTCCTTTATTATTTCCCACTGTCGAAAAAATTGGCAAGCATCAGCAATGAAAATGATGATCAGTATTCCTGAGTCATTCTTAGACATCAGCACCTCAAAGGCCTCCTTAATCATTTCCCACAGTCGAAAGCAGTGGCAATCCTAAGAATTGAAATCGTTGATCAGTATTCCTTAGTCATCCTTGGACACCTCCACCTGAAGGAGCTCATTATTATTTTCCACTGTCGAAAAATTAGGCAGCTATAATAATTGAACGTTTATTATTCCCCAGTCATTCTTGAACACTTCCTCCTTAAAGAACTCTTGAATTCTTTCCCACAGACGATAGCATAGGCAATCCACAGAATTGAAAATGTTGATCAGTTAGACTGAGTCATTCTTAGACATCTCCACCTCAAAGACCTCCTTAATTATTTCCCACAGTCGAAAAGATTGGCAATCCTCAGAATTGAAAATGTTGATCAGTATTCCTGAGTCACTCTTAGACATCTCCAACTCAAAGACCTCCCTAATTATTTCCCACAGTCGAAAGCATTGGCAATTCTCAGAATTGAAAATGTTGATCAGTATTCCTGAGTCATTCTGAGACACCTCCACCTGAAGGACCTCCTTTATTATTTCCCACTGTCGAAAAAATTGGCAAGCATCAGCAATGAAAATGATGATCAGTATTCCTGAGTCATTCTTAGACATCAGCACCTCAAAGGCCTCCTTAATCATTTCCCACAGTCGAAAGCAGTGGCAATCCTAAGAATTGAAATCGTTGATCAGTATTCCTTAGTCATCCTTGGACACCTCCACCTGAAGGAGCTCATTATTATTTTCCACTGTCGAAAAATTAGGCAGCTATAATAATTGAACACGATTATTATTCCTAAGTCATTCTTGGTCACCACCACATCAAAGAACTCTTGAATTATTTTCCACAGACGATAGTATAGGCAATCCTCAGAATTGAAAATGTTGATCAGTATTCCTGAGTCATTCTTAGACATCTCCACCTCTCAGACCTCCTTAATGATTTCCCAAAGTCGAAAGCATTGGCAATCCTCAGAATTGAAAATGTTGATCAGTATTTCTGAGTCATTCTTAGACATCTCCACCTCTAAGACCTCCTTAATGATTTCCCACAGTCGAAAGCTTTGGCAATCCTCAGAATTGAAAATGTTGATCATTATTCCTGAGTCATTCTGAGACACCTCCACCTGAAGGACCTCCTTAATTATTTCCCACTGTCGAAAAAATTGGCAAGCATCAGCAATGAAAATGTTGATCAGTATTCATGAGTCATTCTTAGACATCTCCACCTCAAAGACATCCTTAATTATTTCCCACAGTCGAAAGCATTGGCAAACCTAAGAATTGAAATCGTTGATCAGTATTCCTGAGTCATCCTTGGACACCTCCACCTGAAGGAGCTCATTATTTTCCACTGTCGAAAAAATAGGCATCTATAATAATTGAACGTTTATTATTCCCGAGTCATTCTTGAACACCTCCACCTCAAAGAACTCTTGATTTCTTTCCCACAGACGATAGCATAGGCAATCCTCAGAATTAAAAATGTTGATCAGTATTCCTGACTCATTCTTAGACATCTCCTCCTCAAAGACCTTAATTATTTCCCACAGTCGAAAGAATTGGCAATCCACAGAATTGAAAATGTTGATCAGTATGACTGAGTCACTCTTAGACATCTCCAACTCAAAGACCTCCCTAATTATTTCCCACAGTCGAAAGCAGTGGCAATCCTAAGAATTGAAATCGTTGATCAGTATTCCTTAGTCATCCTTGGACACCTCCACCTGAAGGAGCTCATTATTATTTTCCACTGTCGAAAAATTAGGCAGCTATAATAATTGAACACGATTATTATTCCTAAGTCATTCTTGGTCTCCACCACATCAAAGAACTCTTGAATTATTTTCCACAGACGATAGTATAGGCAATCCTCAGAATTGAAAATGTTGATCAGTATTCCTGAGTCATTCTTAGACATCTCCACCTCTAAGACCTCCTTAATGATTTCCAACAGTCGAAAGCATTGGCAATCCTCAGAATTGAAAATATTGATCAGTATTCCTGAGTCATTCTTAGACATCTCCACCTCTAAGACCTCCTTAATGATTTCCCACAGTCGAAAGCATTGGCAATCCTCAGAATTGAAAATGTTGATCAGTATGCCTGAGTCATTCTTAGACATCTCCACCCCTAAGACCTCCTTAATGATTTCCCACAGTCGAAAGCTTTGGCAATCCTCAGAATTGAAAATGTTGATCATTATTCCCGGGTCATTCTGAGACACCTCCACCTGAAGGACCTCCTTAATTATTTCCCACTGTCGAAAAAATTGGCAAGCATCAGCAATGAAAATGTTGATCAGTATTCCTGAGTCATTCTGAGACACCTCCACCTGAAGGACCTCCTTTATTATTTCCCACTGTCGAAAAAATTGGCAAGCATCAGCAATGAAAATGATGATCAGTATTCCTGAGTCGTTCTTAGACATCAGCACCTCAAAGGCCTCCTTAATCATTTCCCACAGTCGAAAGCAGTGGCAATCCTAAGAATTGAAATCGTTGATCAGTATTCCTTAGTCATTCTTGGACACTTCCACCTGAAGGAGCTCATTTTTATTTTCCACTGTCGAAAAATTTGGCAGCTATAATAATTGAACACGATTATTATTCCTAAGTCATTCTTGGTCACCACCACATCAAAGAACTCTTGAATTATTTTCCACAGACGATAGTATAGGCAATCCTCAGAATTGAAAATGTTGATCAGTATTCCTGAGTCATTCTTAGACATCTCCACCTCTCAGACCTCCTTAATGATTTCCCAAAGTCGAAAGCATTGGCAATCATCAGAATTGAAAATGTTGATCAGTATTTCTGAGTCATTCTTAGACATCTCCACCTCTAAGACCTCCTTAATGATTTCCCACAGTCGAAAGCTTTGGCAATCCTCAGAATTGAAAATGTTGATCATTATTCCTGAGTCATTCTGAGACACCTCCACCTGAAGGACCTCCTTAATTATTTCCCACTGTCGAAAAAATTGGCAAGCATCAGCAATGAAAATGTTGATCAGTATTCATGAGTCATTCTTAGACATCTCCACCTCAAAGACATCCTTAATTATTTCCCACAGTCGAAAGCATTGGCAAACCTAAGAATTGAAATCGTTGATCAGTATTCCTGAGTCATCCTTGGACACCTCCACCTGAAGGAGCTCATTATTTTCCACTCGAAAAAATAGGCATCTATAATAATTGAACGTTTATTATTCCCGAGTCATTCTTGAACACCTCCACCTCAAAGAACTCTTGATTTCTTTCCCACAGACGATAGCATAGGCAATCCTCAGAATTAAAAATGTTGATCAGTATTCCTGACTCATTCTTAGACATCTCCTCCTCAAAGACCTTAATTATTTCCCACAGTCGAAAGAATTGGCAATCCACAGAATTGAAAATGTTGATCAGTATGACTGAGTCACTCTTAGACATCTCCACCTCAAAGACCTCCCTAATTATTTCCCACAGTCGAAAGCATTGGCAATTCTCAGAATTGAAAATGTTGATCAGTATTCCTGAGTCATTCTGAGACACCTCCACCTGAAGGACCTCCTTTATTATTTCCCACTGTCGAAAAAATTGGCAAGCATCAGCAATGAAAATGATGATCAGTATTCCTGAGTCATTCTTAGACATCAGCACCTCAAAGGCCTCCTTAATTATTTCCCACAGTCGAAAGCAGTGGCAATCCTAAGAATTGAAATCGTTGATCAGTATTCCTTAGTCATCCTTGGACACCTCCACCTGAAGGAGCTAATTATTATTTTCCACTGTCGAAAAATTAGGCAGCTATAATAATTGAACACGATTATTATTCCTAAGTCATTCTTGGTCACCACCACATCAAAGAACTCTTGAATTATTTTCCACAGACGATAGTATAGGCAATCCTCAGAATTGAAAATGTTGATCAGTATTCCTGAGTCATTCTTAGACATCTCCACCTCTCAGACCTCCTTAATGATTTCCCAAAGTCGAAAGCATTGGCAATCCTCAGAATTGAAAATGTTGATCAGTATTTCTGAGTCATTCTTAGACATCTCCACCTCTAAGACCTCCTTAATGATTTCCCACAGTCGAAAGCTTTGGCAATCCTCAGAATTGAAAATGTTGATCATTATTCCTGAGTCATTCTGAGACACCTCCACCTGAAGGACCTCCTTAATTATTTCCCACTGTCGAAAAAATTGGCAAGCATCAGCAATGAAAATGTTGATCAGTATTCATGAGTCATTCTTAGACATCTCCACCTCAAAGACATCCTTAATTATTTCCCACAGTCGAAAGCATTGGCAAACCTAAGAATTGAAATCGTTGATCAGTATTCCTGAGTCATCCTTGGACACCTCCACCTGAAGGAGCTCATTATTTTCCACTGTCGAAAAAATAGGCATCTATAATAATTGAACGTTTATTATTCCCGAGTCATTCTTGAACACCTCCACCTCAAAGAACTCTTGATTTCTTTCCCACAGACGATAGCATAGGCAATCCTCAGAATTAAAAATGTTGATCAGTATTCCTGACTCATTCTTAGACATCTCCTCCTCAAAGACCTTAATTATTTCCCACAGTCGAAAGAATTGGCAATCCACAGAATTGAAAATGTTGATCAGTATGACTGAGTCACTCTTAGACATCTCCAACTCAAAGACCTCCCTAATTATTTCCCACAGTCGAAAGCAGTGGCATTCCTAAGAATTGAAATCGTTGATCAGTATTCCTTAGTCATCCTTGGACACCTCCACCTGAAGGAGCTCATTATTATTTTCCACTGTCGAAAAATTAGGCAGCTATAATAATTGAACACGATTATTATTCCTAAGTCATTCTTGGTCTCCACCACATCAAAGAACTCTTGAATTATTTTCCACAGACGATAGTATAGGCAATCCTCAGAATTGAAATTTTGATCAGTATTCCTGAGTCATTCTTAGACATCTCCACCTCTAAGACCTCCTTAATGATTTCCCACAGTCGAAAGCATTGGCAATCCTCAGAATTGAAAATGTTGATCAGTATTCCTGAGTCATTCTTAGACATCTCCACCTCTAAGACCTCCTTAATGATTTCCCACAGTCGAAAGCATTGGCAATCCTCAGAATTGAAAATGTTGATCAGTATGCCTGAGTCATTCTTAGACATCTCCACCCCTAAGACCTCCTTAATGATTTCCCACAGTCGAAAGCTTTGGCAATCCTCAGAATTGAAAATGTTGATCATTATTCCCGGGTCATTCTGAGACACCTCCACCTGAAGGACCTCCTTAATTATTTCCCACTGTCGAAAAAATTGGCAAGCATCAGCAATGAAAATGTTGATCAGTATTCCTGAGTCATTCTTAGACATCTCCACCTCAAAGACCTCCTTAATTATTTCCCACAGTCGAAAGCATTGGCAAACCTAAGAATTGAAATCGTTGATCAGTATTCCTGAGTCATCCTTGGACACCTCCACCTGAAGGAGCTCATTATTTTCCACTTTCGAAAAAATAGGCATCTATAATAATTGAACGTTTATTATTCCCCAGTCATTCTTGAACACTTCCTCCTTAAAGAACTCTTGAATTCTTTCCAACAGACGATAGCATAGGCAATCCACAGAATTGAAAATGTTGATCAGTATGACTGAGTCATTCTTAGACATCTCCACCTCAAAGACCTCCTTAATTATTTCCCACAGTCGAAAGGATTGGCAATCCTCAGAATTGAAAATGTTGATCAGTATTCCTGAGTCACTCTTAGACATCTCCAACTCAAAGACCTCCCTAATTATTTCCCACAGTCGAAAGCATTGGCAATTCTCAGAATTGAAAATTTTGATCAGTATTCCTGAGTCATTCTGAGACACCTCCACCTGAAGGACCTCCTTTATTATTTCCCACTGTCGAAAAAATTGGCAAGCATCAGCAATGAAAATGATGATCAGTATTCCTGAGTCGTTCTTAGACATCAGCACCTCAAAGGCCTCCTTAATCATTTCCCACAGTCGAAAGCAGTGGCAATCCTAAGAATTGAAATCGTTGATCAGTATTCCTTAGTCATCCTTGGACACCTCCACCTGAAGGAGCTCATTATTATTTTCCACTGTCGAAAAATTAGGCAGCTATAATAATTGAACACGATTATTATTCCTAAGTCATTCTTGGTCACCACCACATCAAAGAACTCTTGAATTATTTTCCACAGACGATAGTATAGGCAATCCTCAGAATTGAAAATGTCGATCAGTATTCCTGAGTCATTCTTAGACATCTCCACCTCTCAGACCTCCTTAATGATTTCCCAAAGTCGAAAGCATTGGCAATCCTCAGAATTGAAAATGTTGATCAGTATTTCTGAGTCATTCTTAGACATCTCCACCTCTAAGACCTCCTTAATGATTTCCCACAGTCGAAAGCTTTGGCAATCCTCAGAATTGAAAATGTTGATCATTATTCCTGAGTCATTCTGAGACACCTCCACCTGAAGGACCTCCTTAATTATTTCCCACTGTCGAAAAAATTGGCAAGCATCAGCAATGAAAATGTTGATCAGTATTCATGAGTCATTCTTAGACATCTCCACCTCAAAGACATCCTTAATTATTTCCCACAGTCGAAAGCATTGGCAAACCTAAGAATTGAAATCGTTGATCAGTATTCCTGAGTCATCCTTGGACACCTCCACCTGAAGGAGCTCATTATTTTCCACTGTCGAAAAAATAGGCATCTATAATAATTGAACGTTTATTATTCCCGAGTCATTCTTGAACACCTCCACCTCAAAGAACTCTTGATTTCTTTCCCACAGACGATAGCATAGGCAATCCTCAGAATTAAAAATGTTGATCAGTATTCCTGACTCATTCTTAGACATCTCCTCCTCAAAGACCTTAATTATTTCCCACAGTCGAAAGAATTGGCAATCCACAGAATTGAAAATGTTGATCAGTATGACTGAGTCACTCTTAGACATCTCCACCTCAAAGACCTCCCTAATTATTTCCCACAGTCGAAAGCATTGGCAATTCTTAGAATTGAAAATGTTGATCAGTATTCCTGAGTCATTCTGAGACACCTCCACCTGAAGGACCTCCTTTATTATTTCCCACTGTCGAAAAAATTGGCAAGCATCAGCAATGAAAATGATGATCAGTATTCCTGAGTCATTCTTAGACATCAGCACCTCAAAGGCCTCCTTAATTATTTCCCACAGTCGAAAGCAGTGGCAATCCTAAGAATTGAAATCGTTGATCAGTATTCCTTAGTCATCCTTGGACACCTCCACCTGAAGGAGCTCATTATTATTTTCCACTGTCGAAAAATTAGGCAGCTATAATAATTGAACACGATTATTATTCCTAAGTCATTCTTGGTCACCACCACATCAAAGAACTCTTGAATTATTTTCCACAGACGATAGTATAGGCAATCCTCAGAATTGAAAATGTTGATCAGTATTCCTGAGTCATTCTTAGACATCTCCACCTCTAAGACCTCCTTAATGATTTCCCACAGTCGAAAGCATTGGCAATCCTCAGAATTGAAAATGTTGATCAGTATTCCTGAGTCATTCTTAGACATCTCCACCTCTAAGACCTCCTTAATGATTTCCCACAATCGAAAGCATTGGCAATCCTCAGAATTGAAAATGTTGATCAGTATGCCTGAGTCATTCTTAGACATCTCCACCCCTAAGACCTCCTTAATGATTTCCCACAGTCGAAAGCTTTGGCAATCCTCAGAATTGAAAATGTTGATCATTATTCCCGGGTCATTCTGAGACACCTCCACCTGAAGGACCTCCTTAATTATTTCCCACTGTCGAAAAAATTGGCAAGCATCAGCAATGAAAATGTTGATCAGTATTCCTGAGTCATTCTTAGACATCTCCACCTCATAGACCTCCTTAATTATTTCCCACAGTCGAAAGCATTGGCAAACCTAAGAATTGAAATCGTTGATCAGTATTCCTGAGTCATCCTTGGACACCTCCACCTGAAGGAGCTCATTATTTTCCACTGTCGAAAAAATAGGCATCTATAATAATTGAACGTTTATTATTCCCGAGTCATTCTTGAACACCTCCACCTCAAAGAACTCTTGAATTCTTTCCCACAGACGATAGCATAGGCAATCCTCAGAATTAAAAATGTTGTACAGTATTCCTGAGTCATTCTTAGACATCTCCAACTCAAAGACCTTAATTATTTCCCACAGTCGAAAGAATTGGCAATCCACAGAATTGAAAATGTTGATCAGTATGACTGAGTCATTCTTAGACATCTCCACCTCTAAGACCTCTTTAATTATTTCCCACAGTCGAAAGGATTGGCAATCCTCAGATTTGAAAATGTTGATCAGTATTCCTGAGTCACTCTTAGACATCTCCAACTCAAAGACCTCCCTAATTATTTCCCACAGTCGAAAGCATTGGCAATTCTCAGAATTGAAAATGTTGATCAGTATTCCTGAGTCATTCTGAGACACCTCCACCTGAAGGACCTCCTTTATTATTTCCCTCTGTCGAAAAAATTGGCAAGCATCAGCAATGAAAATGATGATCAGTATTCCTGAGTCATTCTTAGACATCAGCACCTCAAAGGCCTCCTTAATCATTTCCCACAGTCGAAAGCAGTGGCAATCCTAAGAATTGAAATCGTTGATCAGTATTCCTTAGTCATCCTTGGACACCTCCACCTGAAGGAGCTCATTATTTTCCACTGTCGAAAAAATAGGCATCTATAATAATTGAACGTTTATTATTCCCGAGTCATTCTTGAACACCTCCACCTCAAAGAACTCTTGATTTCTTTCCCACAGACGATAGCATAGGCAATCCTCAGAATTAAAAATGTTGATCAGTATTCCTGACTCATTCTTAGACATCTCCTCCTCAAAGACCTTAATTATTTCCCACAGTCGAAAGAATTGGCAATCCACAGAATTGAAAATGTTGATCAGTATGACTGAGTCACTCTTAGACATCTCCACCTCAAAGACCTCCCTAATTATTTCCCACAGTCGAAAGCATTGGCAATTCTCAGAATTGAAAATGTTGATCAGTATTCCTGAGTCATTCTGAGACACCTCCACCTGAAGGACCTCCTTTATTATTTCCCACTGTCGAAAAAATTGGCAAGCATCAGCAATGAAAATGATGATCAGTATTCCTGAGTCATTCTTAGACATCAGCACCTCAAAGGCCTCCTTAATTATTTCCCACAGTCGAAAGCAGTGGCAATCCTAAGAATTGAAATCGTTGATCAGTATTCCTAAGTCATCCTTGGACACCTCCACCTGAAGGAGCTCATTATTATTTTCCACTGTCGAAAAATTAGGCAGCTATAATAATTGAACACGATTATTATTCCTAAGTCATTCTTGGTCACCACCACATCAAAGAACTCTTGAATTATTTTCCACAGACGATAGTATAGGCAATCCTCAGAATTGAAAATGTTGATCAGTATTCCTGAGTCATTCTTAGACATCTCCACCTCTAAGACCTCCTTAATGATTTCCCACATTCGAAAGCATTGGCAATCCTCAGAATTGAAAATGTTGATCAGTATTCCTGAGTCATTCTTAGACATCTCCACCTCTAAGACCTCCTTAATGATTTCCCACAATCGAAAGCATTGGCAATCCTCAGAATTGAAAATGTTGATCAGTATGCCTGAGTCATTCTTAGACATCTCCACCCCTAAGACCTCCTTAATGATTTCCCACAGTCGAAAGCTTTGGCAATCCTCAGAATTGAAAATGTTGATCAGTATTCCTGAGTCATTCTTAGACATCTCCACCTCTAAGACCTCCTTAATGATTTCCCACAATCGAAAGCATTGGCAAGCATCAGCAATGAAAATGTTGATCATTATTCCCGGGTCATTCTGAGACACCTCCACCTGAAGGACCTCCTTAATTATATCCCACTGTCGAAAAAATTGGCAAGCATCAGCAATGAAAATGTTGATCAGTATTCCTGAGTCATTCTTAGACATCTCCACCTCAAAGACCTCCTTAATTATTTCCCACAGTCGAAAGCATTGGCAAACCTAAGAATTGAAATCGTTGATCAGTATTCCTGAGTCATCCTTGGACACCTCCACCTGAAGGAGCTCATTATTTTCCACTGTCGAAAAAATAGGCATCTATAATAATTGAACGTTTATTATTCCCGAGTCATTCTTGAACACCTCCACCTCAAAGAACTCTTGAATTCTTTCCCACAGACGATAGCATAGGCAATCCTCAGAATTAAAAATGTTGTACAGTATTCCTGAGTCATTCTTAGACATCTCCAACTCAAAGACCTTAATTATTTCCCACAGTCGAAAGAATTGGCAATCCACAGAATTGAAAATGTTGATCAGTATGACTGAGTCATTCTTAGACATCTCCACCTCTAAGACCTCTTTAATTATTTCCCACAGTCGAAAGGATTGGCAATCCTCAGATTTGAAAATGTTGATCAGTATTCCTGAGTCACTCTTAGACATCTCCAACTCAAAGACCTCCCTAATTATTTCCCACAGTCGAAAGCATTGGCAATTCTCAGAATTGAAAATGTTGATCAGTATTCCTGAGTCATTCTGAGACACCTCCACCTGAAGGACCTCCTTTATTATTTCCCTCTGTCGAAAAAATTGGCAAGCATCAGCAATGAAAATGATGATCAGTATTCCTGAGTCATTCTTAGACATCAGCACCTCAAAGGCCTCCTTAATCATTTCCCACAGTCGAAAGCAGTGGCAATCCTAAGAATTGAAATCGTTGATCAGTATTCCTTAGTCATTCTTGGACACTTCCACTTGAAGGAGCTCATTTTTATTTTCCACTGTCGAAAAATTTGGCAGCTATAATAATTGAACACGATTATTATTCCTAAGTCATTCTTGGTCACCACCACATCAAAGAACTCTTGAATTATTTTCCACAGACGATAGTATAGGCAATCCTCAGAATTGAAAATGTTGATCAGTATTCCTGAGTCATTCTTAGACATCTCCACCTCTCAGACCTCCTTAATGATTTCCCAAAGTCGAAAGCATTGGCAATCATCAGAATTGAAAATGTTGATCAGTATTTCTGAGTCATTCTTAGACATCTCCACCTCTAAGACCTCCTTAATGATTTCCCACAGTCGAAAGCTTTGGCAATCCTCAGAATTGAAAATGTTGATCATTATTCCTGAGTCATTCTGAGACACCTCCACCTGAAGGACCTCCTTAATTATTTCCCACTGTCGAAAAAATTGGCAAGCATCAGCAATGAAAATGTTGATCAGTATTCATGAGTCATTCTTAGACATCTCCACCTCAAAGACATCCTTAATTATTTCCCACAGTCGAAAGCATTGGCAAACCTAAGAATTGAAATCGTTGATCAGTATTCCTGAGTCATCCTTGGACACCTCCACCTGAAGGAGCTCATTATTTTCCACTGTCGAAAAAATAGGCATCTATAATAATTGAACGTTTATTATTCCCGAGTCATTCTTGAACACCTCCACCTCAAAGAACTCTTGATTTCTTTCCCACAGACGATAGCATAGGCAATCCTCAGAATTAAAAATGTTGATCAGTATTCCTGACTCATTCTTAGACATCTCCTCCTCAAAGACCTTAATTATTTCCCACAGTCGAAAGAATTGGCAATCCACAGAATTGAAAATGTTGATCAGTATGACTGAGTCACTCTTAGACATCTCCACCTCAAAGACCTCCCTAATTATTTCCCACAGTCGAAAGCATTGGCAATTCTCAGAATTGAAAATGTTGATCAGTATTCCTGAGTCATTCTGAGACACCTCCACCTGAAGGACCTCCTTTATTATTTCCCACTGTCGAAAAAATTGGCAAGCATCAGCAATGAAAATGATGATCAGTATTCCTGAGTCATTCTTAGACATCAGCACCTCAAAGGCCTCCTTAATTATTTCCCACAGTCGAAAGCAGTGGCAATCCTAAGAATTGAAATCGTTGATCAGTATTCCTTAGTCATCCTTGGACACCTCCACCTGAAGGAGCTCATTATTATTTTCCACTGTCGAAAAATTAGGCAGCTATAATAATTGAACACGATTATTATTCCTAAGTCATTCTTGGTCACCACCACATCAAAGAACTCTTGAATTATTTTCCACAGACGATAGTATAGGCAATCCTCAGAATTGAAAATGTTGATCAGTATTCCTGAGTCATTCTTAGACATCTCCACCTCTCAGACCTCCTTAATGATTTCCCAAAGTCGAAAGCATTGGCAATCCTCAGAATTGAAAATGTTGATCAGTATTTCTGAGTCATTCTTAGACATCTCCACCTCTAAGACCTCCTTAATGATTTCCCACAGTCGAAAGCTTTGGCAATCCTCAGAATTGAAAATGTTGATCATTATTCCTGAGTCATTCTGAGACACCTCCACCTGAAGGACCTCCTTAATTATTTCCCACTGTCGAAAAAATTGGCAAGCATCAGCAATGAAAATGTTGATCAGTATTCATGAGTCATTCTTAGACATCTCCACCTCAAAGACATCCTTAATTATTTCCCACAGTCGAAAGCATTGGCAAACCTAAGAATTGAAATCGTTGATCAGTATTCCTGAGTCATCCTTGGACACCTCCACCTGAAGGAGCTCATTATTTTCCACTGTCGAAAAAATAGGCATCTATAATAATTGAACGTTTATTATTCCCGAGTCATTCTTGAACACCTCCACCTCAAAGAACTCTTGATTTCTTTCCCACAGACGATAGCATAGGCAATCCTCAGAATTAAAAATGTTGATCAGTATTCCTGACTCATTCTTAGACATCTCCTCCTCAAAGACCTTAATTATTTCCCACAGTCGAAAGAATTGGCAATCCACAGAATTGAAAATGTTGATCAGTATGACTGAGTCACTCTTAGACATCTCCAACTCAAAGACCTCCCTAATTATTTCCCACAGTCGAAAGCAGTGGCATTCCTAAGAATTGAAATCGTAGATCAGTATTCCTTAGTCATCCTTGGACACCTCCACCTGAAGGAGCTCATTATTATTTTCCACTGTCGAAAAATTAGGCAGCTATAATAATTGAACACGATTATTATTCCTAAGTCATTCTTGGTCTCCACCACATCAAAGAACTCTTGAATTATTTTCCACAGACGATAGTATAGGCAATCCTCAGAATTGAAATTTTGATCAGTATTCCTGAGTCATTCTTAGACATCTCCACCTCTAAGACCTCCTTAATGATTTCCCACAGTCGAAAGCATTGGCAATCCTCAGAATTGAAAATGTTGATCAGTATTCCTGAGTCATTCTTAGACATCTCCACCTCTAAGACCTCCTTAATGATTTCCCACAGTCGAAAGCATTGGCAATCCTCAGAATTGAAAATGTTGATCAGTATGCCTGAGTCATTCTTAGACATCTCCACCCCTAAGACCTCCTTAATGATTTCCCACAGTCGAAAGCTTTGGCAATCCTCAGAATTGAAAATGTTGATCATTATTCCCGGGTCATTCTGAGACACCTCCACCTGAAGGACCTCCTTAATTATTTCCCACTGTCGAAAAAATTGGCAAGCATCAGCAATGAAAATGTTGATCAGTATTCCTGAGTCATTCTTAGACATCTCCACCTCAAAGACCTCCTTAATTATTTCCCACAGTCGAAAGCATTGGCAAACCTAAGAATTGAAATCCTTGATCAGTATTCCTGAGTCATCCTTGGACACCTCCACCTGAAGGAGCTCATTATTTTCCACTTTCGAAAAAATAGGCATCTATAATAATTGAACGTTTATTATTCCCCAGTCATTCTTGAACACTTCCTCCTTAAAGAACTCTTGAATTCTTTCCAACAGACGATAGCATAGGCAATCCACAGAATTGAAAATGTTGATCAGTATGACTGAGTCATTCTTAGACATCTCCACCTCTAAGACATCTTTAATTATTTCCCACAGTCGAAAGGATTGGAAATCCTCAGAATTGAAAATGTTGATCAGTATTCCTGAGTCACTCTTAGACATCTCCAACTCAAAGACCTCCCTAATTATTTCCCACAGTCGAAAGCATTGGCAATTCTCAGAATTGAAAATTTTGATCAGTATTCCTGAGTCATTCTGAGACACCTCCACCTGAAGGACCTCCTTTATTATTTCCCACTGTCGAAAAAATTGGCAAGCATCAGCAATGAAAATGATGATCAGTATTCCTGAGTCGTTCTTAGACATCAGCACCTCAAAGGCCTCCTTAATCATTTCCCACAGTCGAAAGCAGTGGCAATCCTAAGAATTGAAATCGTTGATCAGTATTCCTTAGTCATCCTTGGACACCTCCACCTGAAGGAGCTCATTATTATTTTCCACTGTCGAAAAATTAGGCAGCTATAATAATTGAACACGATTATTATTCCTAAGTCATTCTTGGTCACCACCACATCAAAGAACTCTTGAATTATTTTCCACAGACGATAGTATAGGCAATCCTCAGAATTGAAAATGTCGATCAGTATTCCTGAGTCATTCTTAGACATCTCCACCTCTCAGACCTCCTTAATGATTTCCCAAAGTCGAAAGCATTGGCAATCCTCAGAATTGAAAATGTTGATCAGTATTTCTGAGTCATTTTTAGACATCTCCACCTCTAAGACCTCCTTAATGATTTCCCACAGTCGAAAGCTTTGGCAATCCTCAGAATTGAAAATGTTGATCATTATTCCTGAGTCATTCTGAGACACCTCCACCTGAAGGACCTCCTTAATTATTTCCCACTGTCGAAAAAATTGGCAAGCATCAGCAATGAAAATGTTGATCAGTATTCATGAGTCATTCTTAGACATCTCCACCTCAAAGACATCCTTAATTATTTCCCACAGTCGAAAGCATTGGCAAACCTAAGAATTGAAATCGTTGATCAGTATTCCTGAGTCATCCTTGGACACCTCCACCTGAAGGAGCTCATTATTTTCCACTGTCGAAAAAATAGGCATCTATAATAATTGAACGTTTATTATTCCCGAGTCATTCTTGAACACCTCCACCTCAAAGAACTCTTGATTTCTTTCCCACAGACGATACCATAGGCAATCCTCAGAATTAAAAATGTTGATCAGTATTCCTGACTCATTCTTAGACATCTCCTCCTCAAAGACCTTAATTATTTCCCACAGTCGAAAGAATTGGCAATCCACAGAATTGAAAATGTTGATCAGTATGACTGAGTCACTCTTAGACATCTCCACCTCAAAGACCTCCCTAATTATTTCCCACAGTCGAAAGCATTGGCAATTCTTAGAATTGAAAATGTTGATCAGTATTCCTGAGTCATTCTGAGACACCTCCACCTGAAGGACCTCCTTTATTATTTCCCACTGTCGAAAAAATTGGCAAGCATCAGCAATGAAAATGATGATCAGTATTCCTGAGTCATTCTTAGACATCAGCACCTCAAAGGCCTCCTTAATTATTTCCCACAGTCGAAAGCAGTGGCAATCCTAAGAATTGAAATCGTTGATCAGTATTCCTTAGTCATCCTTGGACACCTCCACCTGAAGGAGCTCATTATTATTTTCCACTGTCGAAAAATTAGGCAGCTATAATAATTGAACACGATTATTATTCCTAAGTCATTCTTGGTCACCACCACATCAAAGAACTCTTGAATTATTTTCCACAGACGATAGTATAGGCAATCCTCAGAATTGAAAATGTTGATCAGTATTCTTGAGTCATTCTTAGACATCTCCACCTCTAAGACCTCCTTAATGATTTCCCACAGTCGAAAGCATTGGCAATCCTCAGAATTGAAAATGTTGATCAGTATTCCTGAGTCATTCTTAGACATCTCCACCTCTAAGACCTCCTTAATGATTTCCCACAATCGAAAGCATTGGCAATCCTCAGAATTGAAAATGTTGATCAGTATGCCTGAGTCATTCTTAGACATCTCCACCCCTAAGACCTCCTTAATGATTTCCCACAGTCGAAAGCTTTGGCAATCCTCAGAATTGAAAATGTTGATCATTATTCCCGGGTCATTCTGAGACACCTCCACCTGAAGGACCTCCTTAATTATTTCCCACTGTCGAAAAAATTGGCAAGCATCAGCAATGAAAATGTTGATCAGTATTCCTGAGTCATTCTTAGACATCTCCACCTCAAAGACCTCCTTAATTATTTCCCACAGTCGAAAGCATTGGCAAACCTAAGAATTGAAATCGTTGATCAGTATTCCTGAGTCATCCTTGGACACCTCCACCTGAAGGAGCTCATTATTTTCCACTGTCGAAAAAATAGGCATCTATAATAATTGAACGTTTATTATTCCCGAGTCATTCTTGAACACCTCCACCTCAAAGAACTCTTGAATTCTTTCCCACAGACGATAGCATAGGCAATCCTCAGAATTAAAAATGTTGTACAGTATTCCTGAGTCATTCTTAGACATCTCCAACTCAAAGACCTTAATTATTTCCCACAGTCGAAAGAATTGGCAATCCACAGAATTGAAAATGTTGATCAGTATGACTGAGTCATTCTTAGACATCTCCACCTCTAAGACCTCTTTAATTATTTCCCACAGTCGAAAGGATTGGCAATCCTCAGATTTGAAAATGTTGATCAGTATTCCTGAGTCACTCTTAGACATCTCCAACTCAAAGACCTCCCTAATTATTTCCCACAGTCGAAAGCATTGGCAATTCTCAGAATTGAAAATTTTGATCAGTATTCCTGAGTCATTCTGAGACACCTCCACCTGAAGGACCTCCTTTATTATTTCCCACTGTCGAAAAAATTGGCAAGCATCAGCAATGAAAATGATGATCAGTATTCCTGAGTCGTTCTTAGACATCAGCACCTCAAAGGCCTCCTTAATCATTTCCCACAGTCGAAAGCAGTGGCAATCCTAAGAATTGAAATCGTTGATCAGTATTCCTTAGTCATCCTTGGACACCTCCACCTGAAGGAGCTCATTATTATTTTCCACTGTCGAAAAATTAGGCAGCTATAATAATTGAACACGATTATTATTCCTAAGTCATTCTTGGTCACCACCACATCAAAGAACTCTTGAATTATTTTCCACAGACGATAGTATAGGCAATCCTCAGAATTGAAAATGTCGATCAGTATTCCTGAGTCATTCTTAGACATCTCCACCTCTCAGACCTCCTTAATGATTTCCCAAAGTCGAAAGCATTGGCAATCCTCAGAATTGAAAATGTTGATCAGTATTTCTGAGTCATTTTTAGACATCTCCACCTCTAAGACCTCCTTAATGATTTCCCACAGTCGAAAGCTTTGGCAATCCTCAGAATTGAAAATGTTGATCATTATTCCTGAGTCATTCTGAGACACCTCCACCTGAAGGACCTCCTTAATTATTTCCCACTGTCGAAAAAATTGGCAAGCATCAGCAATGAAAATGTTGATCAGTATTCATGAGTCATTCTTAGACATCTCCACCTCAAAGACATCCTTAATTATTTCCCACAGTCGAAAGCATTGGCAAACCTAAGAATTGAAATCGTTGATCAGTATTCCTGAGTCATCCTTGGACACCTCCACCTGAAGGAGCTCATTATTTTCCACTGTCGAAAAAATAGGCATCTATAATAATTGAACGTTTATTATTCCCGAGTCATTCTTGAACACCTCCACCTCAAAGAACTCTTGATTTCTTTCCCACAGACGATACCATAGGCAATCCTCAGAATTAAAAATGTTGATCAGTATTCCTGACTCATTCTTAGACATCTCCTCCTCAAAGACCTTAATTATTTCCCACAGTCGAAAGAATTGGCAATCCACAGAATTGAAAATGTTGATCAGTATGACTGAGTCACTCTTAGACATCTCCACCTCAAAGACCTCCCTAATTATTTCCCACAGTCGAAAGCATTGGCAATTCTTAGAATTGAAAATGTTGATCAGTATTCCTGAGTCATTCTGAGACACCTCCACCTGAAGGACCTCCTTTATTATTTCCCACTGTCGAAAAAATTGGCAAGCATCAGCAATGAAAATGATGATCAGTATTCCTGAGTCATTCTTAGACATCAGCACCTCAAAGGCCTCCTTAATTATTTCCCACAGTCGAAAGCAGTGGCAATCCTAAGAATTGAAATCGTTGATCAGTATTCCTTAGTCATCCTTGGACACCTCCACCTGAAGGAGCTCATTATTATTTTCCACTGTCGAAAAATTAGGCAGCTATAATAATTGAACACGATTATTATTCCTAAGTCATTCTTGGTCACCACCACATCAAAGAACTCTTGAATTATTTTCCACAGACGATAGTATAGGCAATCCTCAGAATTGAAAATGTTGATCAGTATTCTTGAGTCATTCTTAGACATCTCCACCTCTAAGACCTCCTTAATGATTTCCCACAGTCGAAAGCATTGGCAATCCTCAGAATTGAAAATGTTGATCAGTATTCCTGAGTCATTCTTAGACATCTCCACCTCTAAGACCTCCTTAATGATTTCCCACAATCGAAAGCATTGGCAATCCTCAGAATTGAAAATGTTGATCAGTATGCCTGAGTCATTCTTAGACATCTCCACCCCTAAGACCTCCTTAATGATTTCCCACAGTCGAAAGCTTTGGCAATCCTCAGAATTGAAAATGTTGATCATTATTCCCGGGTCATTCTGAGACACCTCCACCTGAAGGACCTCCTTAATTATTTCCCACTGTCGAAAAAATTGGCAAGCATCAGCAATGAAAATGTTGATCAGTATTCCTGAGTCATTCTTAGACATCTCCACCTCAAAGACCTCCTTAATTATTTCCCACAGTCGAAAGCATTGGCAAACCTAAGAATTGAAATCGTTGATCAGTATTCCTGAGTCATCCTTGGACACCTCCACCTGAAGGAGCTCATTATTTTCCACTGTCGAAAAAATAGGCATCTATAATAATTGAACGTTTATTATTCCCGAGTCATTCTTGAACACCTCCACCTCAAAGAACTCTTGAATTCTTTCCCACAGACGATAGCATAGGCAATCCTCAGAATTAAAAATGTTGTACAGTATTCCTGAGTCATTCTTAGACATCTCCAACTCAAAGACCTTAATTATTTCCCACAGTCGAAAGAATTGGCAATCCACAGAATTGAAAATGTTGATCAGTATGACTGAGTCATTCTTAGACATCTCCACCTCTAAGACCTCTTTAATTATTTCCCACAGTCGAAAGGATTGGCAATCCTCAGATTTGAAAATGTTGATCAGTATTCCTGAGTCACTCTTAGACATCTCCAACTCAAAGACCTCCCTAATTATTTCCCACAGTCGAAAGCATTGGCAATTCTCAGAATTGAAAATGTTGATCAGTATTCCTGAGTCATTCTGAGACACCTCCACCTGAAGGACCTCCTTTATTATTTCCCTCTGTCGAAAAAATTGGCAAGCATCAGCAATGAAAATGATGATCAGTATTCCTGAGTCATTCTTAGACATCAGCACCTCAAAGGCCTCCTTAATCATTTCCCACAGTCGAAAGCAGTGGCAATCCTAAGAATTGAAATCGTTGATCAGTATTCCTTAGTCATCCTTGGACACTTCCACCTGAAGGAGCTCATTTTTATTTTCCACTGTCGAAAAATTTGGCAGCTATAATAATTGAACACGATTATTATTCCTAAGTCATTCTTGGTCACCACCACATCAAAGAACTCTTGAATTATTTTCCACAGACGATAGTATAGGCAATCCTCAGAATTGAAAATGTTGATCAGTATTCCTGAGTCATTCTTAGACATCTCCACCTCTCAGACCTCCTTAATGATTTCCCAAAGTCGAAAGCATTGGCAATCATCAGAATTGAAAATGTTGATCAGTATTTCTGAGTCATTCTTAGACATCTCCACCTCTAAGACCTCCTTAATGATTTCCCACAGTCGAAAGCTTTGGCAATCCTCAGAATTGAAAATGTTGATCATTATTCCTGAGTCATTCTGAGACACCTCCACCTGAAGGACCTCCTTAATTATTTCCCACTGTCGAAAAAATTGGCAAGCATCAGCAATGAAAATGTTGATCAGTATTCATGAGTCATTCTTAGACATCTCCACCTCAAAGACATCCTTAATTATTTCCCACAGTCGAAAGCATTGGCAAACCTAAGAATTGAAATCGTTGATCAGTATTCCTGAGTCATCCTTGGACACCTCCACCTGAAGGAGCTCATTATTTTCCACTGTCGAAAAAATAGGCATCTATAATAATTGAACGTTTATTATTCCCGAGTCATTCTTGAACACCTCCACCTCAAAGAACTCTTGATTTCTTTCCCACAGACGATAGCATAGGCAATCCTCAGAATTAAAAATGTTGATCAGTATTCCTGACTCATTCTTAGACATCTCCTCCTCAAAGACCTTAATTATTTCCCACAGTCGAAAGAATTGGCAATCCACAGAATTGAAAATGTTGATCAGTATGACTGAGTCACTCTTAGACATCTCCACCTCAAAGACCTCCCTAATTATTTCCCACAGTCGAAAGCATTGGCAATTCTCAGAATTGAAAATGTTGATCAGTATTCCTGAGTCATTCTGAGACACCTCCACCTGAAGGACCTCCTTTATTATTTCCCACTGTCGAAAAAATTGGCAAGCATCAGCAATGAAAATGATGATCAGTATTCCTGAGTCATTCTTAGACATCAGCACCTCAAAGGCCTCCTTAATTATTTCCCACAGTCGAAAGCAGTGGCAATCCTAAGAATTGAAATCGTTGATCAGTATTCCTTAGTCATCCTTGGACACCTCCACCTGAAGGAGCTCATTATTATTTTCCACTGTCGAAAAATTAGGCAGCTATAATAATTGAACACGATTATTATTCCTAAGTCATTCTTGGTCACCACCACATCAAAGAACTCGTGAATTATTTTCCACAGACGATAGTATAGGCAATCCTCAGAATTGAAAATGTTGATCAGTATTCCTGAGTCATTCTTAGACATCTCCACCTCTCAGACCTCCTTAATGATTTCCCAAAGTCGAAAGCATTGGCAATCCTCAGAATTGAAAATGTTGATCAGTATTTCTGAGTCATTCTTAGACATCTCCACCTCTAAGACCTCCTTAATGATTTCCCACAGTCGAAAGCTTTGGCAATCCTCAGAATTGAAAATGTTGATCATTATTCCTGAGTCATTCTGAGACACCTCCACCTGAAGGACCTCCTTAATTATTTCCCACTGTCGAAAAAATTGGCAAGCATCAGCAATGAAAATGTTGATCAGTATTCATGAGTCATTCTTAGACATCTCCACCTCAAAGACATCCTTAATTATTTCCCACAGTCGAAAGCATTGGCAAACCTAAGAATTGAAATCGTTGATCAGTATTCCTGAGTCATCCTTGGACACCTCCACCTGAAGGAGCTCATTATTTTCCACTGTCGAAAAAATAGGCATCTATAATAATTGAACGTTTATTATTCCCGAGTCATTCTTGAACACCTCCACCTCAAAGAACTCTTGAATTCTTTCCCACAGACGATAGCATAGGCAATCCTCAGAATTAAAAATGTTTATTCAGTATTCCTGACTCATTCTTAGACATCTCCTCCTCAAAGACCTTAATTATTTCCCACAGTCGAAAGAATTGGCAATCCACAGAATTGAAAATATTGATCAGTATGACTGAGTCATTCTTAGACATCTCCACCTCTAAGACCTCCTTAATTATTTCCCACAGTCGAAAGGATTGGCAATCCTCAGATTTGAAAATGTTGATCAGTATTCCTGAGTCACTCTTAGACATCTCCAACTCAAAGACCTCCCTAATTATTTCCCACAGTCGAAAGCATTGGCAATTATCAGAATTGAAAATGTTGATCAGTATTCCTGAGTCATTCTGAGACACCTCCACCTGAAGGACCTCCTTTATTATTTCCCACTGTCGAAAAAATTGGCAAGCATCAGCAATGAAAATGATGATCAGTATTCCTGAGTCATTCTTAGACATCAGCACCTCAAAGGCCTCCTTAATTATTTCCCACAGTCGAAAGCAGTGGCAATCCTAAGAATTGATATCGTTGATCAGTATTCCTGAGTCATCCTTGGACACCTCCACCTGAAGGAGCTCATTATTATTTTCCACTGTCGAAAAATTAGGCAGCTATAATAATTGAACACGATTATTATTCCTAAGTCATTCTTGGTCACCACCACATCAAAGAACTCTTGAATTATTTTCCACAGACGATAGTATAGGCAATCCTCAGAATTGAAAATGTTGATCAGTATTCTTGAGTCATTCTTAGACATCTCCACCTCTAAGACCTCCTTAATGATTTCCCACAGTCGAAAGCATCGGCAATCCTCAGAATTGAAAATGTTGATCAGTATTCCTGAGTCATTTTTAGACATCTCCACCTCTAAGACCTCCTTAATGTTTTCCCACAGTCGAAAGCTTTGGCAATCCTCAGAATTGAAAATGTTGATCATTATTCCTGAGTCATTCTGAGACACCTCCACCTGAAGGACCTCCTTAATTATTTCCCACTGTCGAAAGCATTGGCAAACTTAAGAATTGAAATCGTTGATCAGTATTCCTGAGTCATCCTTGGACACCTCCACCTGAAGGAGCTCATTATTTTCCACTGTCGAAAAAATAGGTATCTATAATAATTGAACGTTTATTATTCCCGAGTCATTCTTGAACACCTCCACCTCAAAGAACTCTTGAATTCTTTCCCACAGACGATAGCATAGGCAATCCTCAGAATTAAAAATGTTGATCAGTATGACTGAGTTCTTCTTAGACATCTCCACCTCTAAGACATCTTTAATTATTTCCCACAGTCGAAAGGATTGGAAATCCTCAGAATTGAAAATGTTGATCAGTATTCCTGAGTCACTCTTTGACATCTCCAACTCAAAGACCTCCCTAATTATTTCCCACAGTCGAAAGCATTCGCAATTCTCAGAATTGAAAATGTTGATCAGTATTCCTGAGTCATTCTGAGACTCCTCCACCTGAAGGACCTCCTTTATTATTTCCCACTGTCGAAAAAATTGGCAAGCATCAGCAATGAAAATGATGATCAGTATTTCTGAGTCATTCTTAAACATCAGCACCTCAAAGGCCTCCTTAATTATTTCCCACAGTCGAAAGCAGTGGCAATCCTAAGAATTGAAATCGTTGATCAGTATTCCTTAGTCAACCTTGGACACCTCCACCTGAAGGAGCTCATTATTATTTTCCACTGTCGAAAAATTAGGCAGCTATAATAATTGAACACGATTATTATTCCTAAGTCATTCTTGGTCACCACCACATCAAAGAACTCTTGAATTATTTTCCACAGACGATAGTATAGGCAATCCTCAGAATTGAAAATGTTGATCAGTATTCCTGAGTCATTCTTAGACATCTCCACCTCTAAGACCTCCTTAATGATTTCCCACAGTCGAAAGCATTGGCAATCCTCAGAATTGAAAATGTTGATCAGTATTCCTGAGTCATTCTTAGACATCTCCACCTCTAAGAGCCCCCTGCGGGTAGGGGGATGGAGAATACTCCCGCAGTATCCCTGCTTGTCGTAAGAGGCGACTAAAAGGGCGGGAAAGGAAACCCCGAAAACAAACCCCGAGTGTAGCTAGGGTAGCGTCCGGGCAGTTTAGTGGGTCCACTGTCTGTGTGAGGCGATACCAGCTTGCCAAGATCCACCCATGTGTTTGCCGTGCATGGAGATCCGTAAGGGGGAAAAGGGGACCCTGGTGGGTGAGTTCCCCGGCACCCAGCCGGGTGTCGGATGCCCGGTATGGGCCGGAGTGCAATACCCCACTTTGGCCCCGGATTCCCCGTAAACGGACGGCCGGGGGCTAGCCACCCCCGGTCAATCGGCTTTCCGATACGTTCGGTGGCGAGTGCTAGGGAGGTGGGGGTCTGCGTAGGGCGGTCGGAGGTGCTCGGGTTGGTGGGCCCGCAGCATCGAAGATCCAACCTGAAACAGACAACCACCTCCAGGGTGCTATATCCCCTCGGGTAGCCCTGGCGACCGCGCCGGCTTGCGGCGCGGCGTCCCGAATGTGTGGCTCCGTGGTGGGTGGGGAGCCCGGGGGATGAAGTTCAAGGTGGTATGGAAAATTCAAATTTCCCACCCATAAAAAGACCCCGCCCAGACACGGGCGGGCGAGATAAAGAGATAATATGTAGTAAGAAGTATTTAATAATGAAGTGTGCAAAAGAAGGTGAAACCTTAAAGAAAGTGTCCCCATTTCTTATTAAGAAAGTATTGTCGGCTGCCGTACCTGGTGAATTAAGATCAGCAAAGAAGCTAAGAGATGGCACGCTATTAATCGAAACTGATAATATGCAGCAGAGTGAGCGATTACTTACTATGTCCATGCTAAATGACATCCCCGTCAAGGTGGAGGTGCACCGCACCCTCAACACGAGTCGGGGAGTTATTTCTCATTACGATCTATTGTATGTCGAGATTGAGGAGATAAAGAGAGAAATGGCTTCTCAAGGGGTGACCGATGTCAGAAGACTAACGACGAAACGTGACGGTGTCGTAAAAGACACGACGTCCGTTATCCTCACGTTTTCCCTCGATCAACTCCCCGACAAGGTGTTCGTCGGATATGAATCCGTCCCTGTGCGACCATTCATTCCGGCGCCCATGCGCTGCTTTCAGTGCCAGCACTTCGGCCACATCGCCACGCGATGTGAGGGCAAGGCCACCTGCCCGCGCTGCGGACTGGACGTGCATGAGGGTGCGGACTGCACAAAAGATCCCCACTGCGTAAACTGCGAGGGCTCACACCCAGTTTACTCCCGTAAGTGCCCAAAAATGCTCGAAGAAAGAAAAATAATGGAAATCAAGACCGTAGAAAAAATTACGTATTTTGAGGCTAGGAAAAAGTTTCGATCCCAAGTTGCGCCGATATTTTCGGAATCGTTCGCCACTGTTGCGGCCAAGCCTGTTACCAAAATAACTATGTCCACACAGACACCCTGTTTCGATAAGGACGAAAAGCTGAAGGCACCAAATCATGAGAAGGAAAGATTAAACAAAAATAATAATAATAGTAGCAAGGTGGGTTCATCTCAAACGAACCCACCAAAATCCACCAATGGAGCCCCCGCTGCTATGCGAGGAAAGACTCCATCCCCCGGCCCATCCGGTTTAAACGCACCGGAGGCAATGGAGGAGGACGAAGGTCCCTCAGAGGCCGAAGTCCTCCGCGCAAAAGAAAAGGGGAAGAAAAGTTACCAGCGTCTCCGACGATAGTCCTCCCACGAGACTCGGTCCTCGAAAGGTTTTTAAGTAATTTTTTATTTTAAATCCTTTTATCATGGCTTTTATCTTGCAGTGGAACTGCAATGGATTTTATAGACATAATGAGGAGTTGAAGTTTTTAGTTAAAGATTTTAACCCCTTATGCATATGTCTGCAAGAGACGCATTTTAAAAATACGGACAAGGGGATTTTAAAGGGTTTTAATGTTTTTAGATTTGACGATACCAGTGGCCAACGTGCCCAGGGTGGAGTGGCTATTGCTACTCGGGAGGCCCTTTACACCTCCCGAGTACAGCTGAACACGCCTTTTCAGGCGGTGGCTGTGACGGTACACGCCCCGACAGCAATTACGTTGTGCAATGTATACATGCCGGATGGCGCACCGGTCAGCAGACTGAACCTGGAAGCCCTTTATCGCCAGCTGCCAAGCCCATTTATTTTAGTTGGGGATTTTAACGCTCACGACACCCTATGGGGTAGTTCTAGTGCACAAAGTGACCGGAGAGGCCGTATTTTAGCCAATTTTATAATGGATTTTAATCTGATTTTATTAAATAACGGGGAGCATACCCGTTTTAACTCCTTCAATGGTCAATTCTCGACAATTGACCTTTGTATGTGCTCGAGCACTTTAATGAATAAAATTCATTTGTCAGCTCACGAGGACCTATGTGGGAGCGACCACTTTCCCCTTTTCATACAGACAGAGGATAATTTTAACCCTTACTTTATTAGACCTGGTAACTGGATTATCCGGAAAGCTAATTGGGCGCTTTTTAAAGAGAACTTTAATTTTACTTTTGACGAACGGTATGACGGAATTCTAAACATAGAAAATATGACAAGAGGTGTAATAGAATCCGCCACGTGCAGCGTGCCTCGATCAGCACAAATGTCTTCTAGGCCTGCAGTTCCATGGTGGAACGAGGAATGCGCGGAAGCTATTTGTAAGCGCAAGAGGGCGCTACGAATATTCAAGAAATATCCAACGGCCACCAATCTTTCGACATTTAGGCGCCTCCGAGCCAAAGCTCGAAGGGTAGTAAAGGAGGCAAAAAAGGTTTCATGGAGAGAATATGTTTCTGGAATTAACTACAAAACCCCTCTTGCACAGGTATGGAACAGGGTCAGGCGTATTTCGGGAAACCACCATCAGCTGAGCGTCTCCTTCCTTAAGGTTGGCGGCAATGTCTTGACATCTCTTTCGGCTATCGGTGAGGTATTCGGCCAGTTGTTCTCTAGCATATCCCGTGACGACGCATACGACGACTTATTCTTGTCCATTAAGACACAAAAGGAATCATCACCGCTGATCTTTACACCCGCGAGAACAGTAGAGGATTATAACATCCCTTTTTCACTTTGGGAACTGCGTTCAGCAATTGCAGAATCCAGGGACTCTGCCGTAGGAATGGACGACATCCATAATGCATTTCTCCGGAATATTTCGGAGAAGGCATTGTCGGAGGTCCTGCGCTCCCTTAACCAACTTTGGGTCGAGGGTAGCTTTCCACCATCCTGGCGGGAGTCTGTTATAATCCCAATTCTTAAACAGGGAAAGGATAGAGCTGACCCGAATAATTATCGACCTATCTCCTTAACCAGTTGCCTGTGCAAGGTAATGGAGAGAATGGTGAATCGACGACTCGTTTGGTGGTTAGAGCGTCGAAACCTTATCTCAAGTATCCAGTGCGGGTTCAGACGTGGCCGTTCGACCATAGATCACCTGGTCAGGGTCGATAACTTTATCCAGGAGGCCTTTCTACTGCGTCAACACGTTGTGGGTGTCTTTTTCGACATGGAAAAAGCATACGACAGAGTTTGGAGACATAAAATATTGACGACTCTTCACAAGTGGGGATTGAGAGGTAATTTACCTGTTTTTATACAACATTTTTTAAGGGATCGTGTTTTTAAAGTTAGGATAGGTAGACACCTATCCGAATTTTATCGGCAGGACAATGGAGTACCCCAAGGGTCGGTTTTAAGCGTGACACTATTTGCAATTGCGATTAACGACGTCGCGGAAGGCATTAAACCTCCTCTCATGGGATCTCTGTTTGTAGACGATTTAGCAATATTTTGCAGATCGTCCAAATTAGTTACCGCAACCAGAGTAATCCAGCTGGCCTTAAATAGATTGGAGGTTTGGACACAGAGGAATGGTTTTAAGTTTTCCTCGGAGAAGTGCAAGTGCGTACATTTTTACCGGGTGAGGGGGCACTATAATCCACCAGCTTTGTCACTATGTGGCAATTTTTTACCGTTTGTGGAATCGGTCCGGTTCCTTGGTTTGACCCTGGACTACCGACTGAACTGGCGCGAACACACACAAATTTTAAGAAATAAATGCCTTCGGACTTTAAACATTTTAAAATTTTTAAGCCACACGACATGGGGTGCCGACCGTAGGTCCCTAATTTTATTGCACCGCACACTTATCCGCTCAAGATTGGATTACGGATCAATTGTTTACGCTTCTGCACGGGAATCGTACCTAAGACCTTTAACTTCGGTACACAACGCAGGGCTACGAATATCTACAGGCGCTTTCCGAACAAGTCCGGTGCTCAGTATATATACGGATGCTGGAGAGCCGCCGTTGACGTACCGGAGGACTATTTTAATGTGCTCGTACGTCGTCAAAGTTTTATCAATGTCAAATCACCCATGTTTTAATATGATTTTTAACCCTAGATTTTTAGAACTTTTTAACCGACGGACAAGAGCAACTAAGCCGCTAAGTATCCGTTTTAACGAATTCACTCAGGGTATTGGTTTCTCGCCTCCACGGATACATCCTATAGGGTATTCTAAGTACCCTCCTTGGGTAATTCCTCAACCTAGAATTTACTCGCACCTAAACACCCGACTAAAGGCCTGCTCCACTGCCTCAGAATACCAGGTTTTATTCAGCGAATTCCTCGACTGCCATCCGGACATGATCCCTATCTTTACAGACGGATCAAAGAGCGATATGGCTTGCGCGTGCGCTGTTTCATCCTACCAAAACGTAAAGATCCAAGCTAAGCTCAATGGTATGTGTAGTATATACACAGCTGAGCTGCTGGCCATTAAGTTGGCCCTTGAGGAGATAGGAGATTCAGGCGAGTCTTTCGTAATTTGTACAGACTCGAGGAGCGCACTTGAATCCATTTCCGACTTCTTCCCCAGGCACCCTCTTGTCCAGAGTATACAGTCCACCCTACTGTCCCTTGATAAGAAGAGAATCAAGGTGGGTTTTCTTTGGGTACCTGGACATATGGGAATAGCGGGGAACGAGATGGCAGACGCCGCTGCGAAGGAAGCCCTGGAAATTGAGGAACCTACCTGGACTTTGGTACCTTACCAAGACCTCCAAGCAGCCTTCCGAAAGAAGGTGCTAGAGCAGTGGACCAATAAATGGAACGATGTAACGAACAACAAGCTACGTTATATTAAACCGGTAACGTCGGTGTGGCCCACTTCCGTCCGGAACAGTCGCAGAGAGGAAGTCGTCATCACGAGGTTGCGTATCGGGCACTGCGCCCTGACCCACTCGTTCCTCTTTACAGACGAGAAGATACCACCATGCTGTGATGATTGTGACTGTCCTCTCAGTGTGCGACACCTCCTGACGGAGTGCGACAAATACCAAGGTATGCGCGAAAGGCTAGGCGTCAGGGGACACCTAAAGGAAGTTTTAGGAGACGATATCGATCGAATTAACCGAGTCTTGTCTTACATAAAAGAAATCGGGCTTCTTAACAAAATATAATATAGATATATCTATAGTGATACAAGATGAATACGTATGTATAAATTATATATGATTTTAGGAATGGTATATAAATAAAATAGATTGTGCGCGGTGCCAATGACCATAGTCGTCGACGCACCCGAACACCCAACTACTACTACTCCACCTCTAAGACCTTTTTAATGATTTCCCACAGTCGAAAGCTTTGGCAATCCTCAGAATTGAAAATGTTGATCATTATTCCTGAGTCATTCTGAGACACCACCACCTGAAGGACCTCCTTAATTATTTCCCACTGTCGAAAAAATTGGCAAGCATCAGCAATGAAAATGTTGATCAATATTCATGAGTCATTCTTAGACATCTCCACCTCAAAGACATCCTTAATTATTTCCCACAGTCGAAATCATTGGCAAACCTAAGAATTGAAATCGTTGATCAGTATTCCTGAGTCATCCTTGGACACCTCCACCTGAAGGAGCTCATTATTTTCCAATGTCGAAAAAATAGGCATCTATAATAATTGAACGTTTATTATTCCCGAGTCATTCTTGAACACCTCCACCTCAAAGAACTTTAGAATTCTTTCCCACAGACGATAGCATAGGCAATCCTCAGAATTAAAAATGTTGATCAGTATTCCTGACTCATTCTTAGACATCTCCTCCTCAAAGACCTTAATTATTTCCCACAGTCGAAAGAATTGGCAATCCACAGAATTGAAAATGTTGATCAGTATGACTGAGTCATTCTTAGACATCTCCACCTCTAAGACCTCCTTAATTATTTCCCACAGTCGAAAGGATTGGCAATCCTCAGAATTGAAAATGTTGATCAGTATTCCTGAGTCACCCTTAGACATCTCCAACTCAAAGACCTCCCTAATTATTTCCCAAAGTCGAAAGCATTGGCAATTCTCAGAATTGAAAATGTTGATCAGTATTCCTGAGTCATTCTGAGACACCTCCACCTGAAGGACCTCCTTTATTATTTCCCACTGTCGAAAAAATTGGCAAGCATCAGCAATGAAAATGATGATCAGTATTCCTGAGTCATTCTTAGACATCAGCACCTCAAAGGCCTCCTTAATTATTTCCCACAGTCGAAAGCAGTGGCAATCCTAAGAATTGAAATCGTTGATCAGCATTCCTTAGTCATCCTTGGACACCTCCACCTGAAGGAGCTCATTATTATTTTCCACTGTCGAAAAATTAGGCAGCTATAATAATTGAACACGATTATTATTCCTAAGTCATTCTTGGTCACCACCACATCAAAGAACTCTTGAATTATTTTCCACAGACGATAGTATAGGCAATCCTCAGAATTGAAAATGTTGATCAGTATTCCTGAGTCATTCTTAGACATCTCCACCTCTAAGACCTCTTTAATGATTTCCCACAGTCGAAAGGATTGGCAATCCTCAGAATTGAAAATGTTGATCAGTATTCCTGAGTCATTCTTAGACATCTCCACCTCTAAGACCTCCTTAATGATTTCCCACCGTCGAAAGCATTGGCAATCCTCAGAATTGAAAATGTTAATCAGTATTCCTGAGTCATTCTTAGACATCTCCACCTCTAAGACCTCCTTAATGATTTCCCACAGTCGAAAGCTTTGGCAATCCTCAGAATTGAAAATGTTGATCATTATTCCTGAGTCATTCTGAGACACCTCCACCTGAAGAACCTCCTTAATTATTTCCCACTGTCGAAAAAATTGGCATGCATCAGCAATGAAAATGTTGATCAGTATTCCTGAGTCATTCTTAGACATCTCCACCTCAAAGACCTCCTTAATTATTTCCCACAGTCGAAAGCATTGGCAAACCTAAGAATTGAAATCGCGTATCAGTATTCCTGAGTCATCCTTGGACACCTCCACCTGAAGGAGCTCATTATTTTCCACTGTCGAAAAAATAGGCATCTATAATAATTGAACGTTTATTATTCCCGAGTCATTCTTGAACACCTCCACCTCAAAGAACTCTTGAATTCTTTCCCACAGACGATAGCATAGGCAATCCTCAGAATTAAAAATGTTGATCAGTATTCCTGACTTATTCTTAGACATCTCCTCCTCAAAGACCTTAATTATTTCCCACAGTCGAAAGAATTGGCAATCCACAGAATTGAAAATGTTGATCAGTATGACTGAGTCATTCTTAGACATCTCCACCTCTAAGACCTCCTTAATTATTTCCCACAGTCGAAAGGATTGGCAATCCTCAGAATTGAAACTGTTGATCAGTATTCCTGAGTCACTCTTAGACATCTCCAATTTAAAGACCTCCCTAATTATTTCCCACAGTCGAAAGCATTGGCAATTCTCAGAATTGAAAATGTTGATCAGTATTCCTGAGTCATTCTGAGACACCTCCACCTGAAGGACCTCCTTTATTATTTCCCACTTTTCGAAAAAATTGGCAAGCATCAGCAATGAAAATGATGATCAGTATTCCTGAGTCATTCATATTCCTGAGTCATATTCCTAGTCATCCTTGGACACCTCCACCTGAAGGAGCTCATTATTATTTTACACTGTTGAAAAAATTAGGCAGCTATAATAATTGAACACGATTATTATTTACCCCTGCGGGTAGGGGGATGGAGAATACTCCCGCAGTATCCCTGCTTGTCGTAAGAGGCGACTAAAAGGGCGGGGAGGTGAAACCCCGAAAACAAACCCCCAGGCAGCAAAGGGATGCGTCCGGACAGTTTTGTGGGTCCACTGTCTGTGTGCGGCCATACCAGCTGGCCTGCGATCCACCCGCATGTTTGCCGTGTGCGGAGACCCGTAAGGGGGAGAAGGGGATCCTGGTGGGTGAGTTCTCTGGAACCCAGCCGGGTGTCGGAAGCCCGGTATGGGCCGGAGGTCAACACCCCACTTCGGCCCTGGATTCCCTGTAAACGGGCGGTCAAGATCTAGCCAGTCTTGATCAATCGGCTTATCGACACGTTTCGATGGCGAGTGCTGGAGTGACGGGGGTTTGTGTAGGGCGGCCAAAGGTGTACGGGTTTGGAGGGCCCATGCACTGGAGGCCCCACCCGAAGCAGGCCCCCTAAACAATGGTGCTATATCCCTTGGGTAGCCCTGGCGACCACACCGGTTTGCGGTGTGGCGTCCCGAATGTGTGGCTCCGTGGTGGGTGGGGAGCCCAGGGGATGAATTACCAATTTTCATGGAGCCGGATAACCTTCCTCCATCCAAAAGATCCCGTCCGGAAACGGGCGGGGGAGATATAACGTGTACCGCCTGTAGGCGGTATTTGATTATGAGATGTGCAAAGGACGGTGAGACACTAACTAAGGTGTCTCCCTTCCTCATCCGTCGTGTCCTCTCAGCAGCCGTTACAGGCGATCTTAGATCCGCAAAAAAGCTGCGCGATGGCACTTTGTTAATAGAAACGGCGAACGACAAACAAAGTTTGAAACTCCTTGCTTTCACGCGTCTCCAGGACATTCCAGTGAAGGTGGAGGTGCATCGCACCTTAAATACAAGTCGGGGAGTGATAAGCAGCTACGACCTGCTCTACGTCGACGACGACGAGATAAAGACAGAAATGGCCTCTCAGGGCGTAATTGATTGTCGTCGACTGAAAATAAAGCGTAACGGCGAGCTGATTAACAGCACATCTGTGATCCTCACCTTCTCGCGCGACACACTCCCCGACAAGGTATTTGTTGGCTATGAATCGGTTCCCGTCCGCCCATTCATACCGAGCCCCATGCGATGTTTCAATTGCCAACACTTCGGCCACATCGCCACCAGATGTGAGGGCAAGGCCACCTGCCCGCGCTGTGGCAAAGAAAAACATGAGGGTGATGCGTGCACTTCTGAACCTTTCTGCGTCAATTGCGAGGGTACACACCCAGTGTATTCTCGTGATTGTCCCAAAATGAAAGAGGAGAAAAAAATTATGGAGATCAAAACAGTGGAAAAGTTACCCTATTTTGAAGCTCGAAAAAAGTTTCGCACTCTTATAGCCCCTACATTTTCTAAGTCTTACGCTGTTGTTGCTAAAACGCCTACTTACAACGGAAACAATTCAGTTAAAACAAGTGAAACAGAAAAGAAAAATGAACAGAACGCGACAGATAAAGTGGAACAAGCCAAGCCGGATAAGGCTACAAAGCCGGTAAAAACAAATAACTGCCCGGGTTCTCCAAAAAAGACCCTTAAGAAAGCCACCGGACCCACGCCCACCAGGCGTGAGAAAACACCCTCCCCCGGCCCCACCGAGGTGCGGGCCCCATGCCCAGTGGAGGCTATGGAGGAGGATAATCTGTCTGACTCAGAAATCCTGATAGCCAGACAGAAGGGGAAAAAGAACCGTATTCGACGCTGATTCTCCCAACGGACGGACGGACTGCTGTGTATAAATTCTCAATTTTTAATATTCTAATGAATTTTATTTTACAGTGGAACTGTAATGGTTTTTATCGTCACAAGGAAGAGTTAAACATTTTAATCCGAGATTTTAATCCGTTTTGTATTTGTCTCCAAGAGACGCATTTTAAAATCACGGACATGGGTATTTTAAGAAATTTTAATGTTTTTAGATATGACGACACCAGCGGCCAGCGAGCCCAGGGTGGAGTGGCAGTTGCTATCCGAGAGGCCCTTTACACCTCTCGGGTACAACTGAATTCACCATTTCAGGCAGTGGCGGTAACTGTGCACGCACCGGAGCCCATAACGTTGTGTAACGTTTATTTACCAGAGTGCGCACCTGTCACTGAACGCAACCTCGTGGATCTTGTCCATCAATTACCCAAACCTTTTGTGATTTTAGGTGACTTTAATGCACATGACCCTTTGTGGGGTAGCTCTCGGAGGCAAAGCAATAGAAGAGGACGGATTTTATCAAATTTTATCCAAGATTTTAACCTCCTTTTACTTAATAACGGTGAGAAAACTCGTTTTAACAGTTTTAATGGAGAATTTTCCTCCATTGATCTTGCCATTTGTTCAAGCAGTCTTTACACGAAACTTAACCTGTCCGTTCATACAGATCTCTGTGGGAGTGATCATTTTCCCCTTTTAATACGTAAAGAAGGAAATTTTAACCAGCATTTTATATCCCCTGGTAAATGGCTTACTCAGAAAGCTGATTGGCCAAATTTTAAAGAAAATTTTATGTTCAAATTTGACTCAACTCGTGACGCAACACAAAACGTCGAAGTTCTGACCTCCGCAATCATAGAGGCGGCAAATATGAGCGTTCCACGGTCTACGGGCATCGTCCGTCGACCTCCTGTGCCGTGGTGGACAGAGGAATGCGCTAAGGCAATTAAATTGCGGAAACGAGCGCTACGAATATTCAACAAGTACCCGACGGAAACCAATCTTGCCTCTTTTCGACATCTTCGTGCAAAAGCCCGACAAATTGTGAAAGAGGCGAAGAAGTCCTCCTGGATGGAATTCATTTCCGGTGTAAACCACAGGACTCCCGTTGCACAGGTATGGCGGAAGGTCCGAAGCATCTCGGGCTCCAATCAGCAATGCGGCGTTTCCGGACTAAATATCGATGACCGAGTGATCACTTCTCCCTCGGATATGTGCGAGATTTTCGGCCGCACATTCGCCGAAATCAGCAGCGACGCCAACTACAATGCCGACTTCAGAGATATGAAACAACGCTCTGAAGCATTATCTCTGTCGTTCCGAGAAACGCACGGCATTGCTGATTATAACAAAAGCTTTTCGCTATGGGAACTAGCCTCGGCCATTGCGGACTCTCGGAATTCGTCTCCAGGGATAGACAATGTCCACAATATATTTCTAAAGAATTTGCCAAAGGGTGCAATGGCGGAAATCCTTCACACCCTCAACCAAATTTGGTTTGAGGGTAGTTTCCCACAGTCCTGGCGGGAGTCTGTCGTGGTTCCGATTCCAAAACAGGGGAAGGACAAGAATGACCCGAGGAATTATAGGCCCATTTCCCTCACAAGCTGCCTGTGTAAGGTTATGGAGAGAATGGTTAATCGCCGGCTTGTTTGGTGGTTAGAGCGGCGAAACCTTCTCTCCAGCATTCAATGTGGTTTCCGCCGGGGAAGATGTACAATAGATCATCTCGTACGGACTGATAATTTTATCCAGGAGGCCTTTCTTCTGCGCCAACACTGCATTGGAGTCTTCTTTGATTTGGAGAAGGCTTACGACATGCTTTGGCGCAGGAAAATTCTACAAACAATGCACAGTTGGGGCTTTAGGGGTAATCTACCCATTTTTATACGAAACTTTTTATCAAACCGCGGTTTTAGAGTGAGAGTAGGTAAAAGCCTCTCACAGTTTTACTACCAGGAAAACGGCGTTCCCCAAGGTTCTGTTCTAAGCGTCACGTTATTTGCCATTGCCATTAATGACATAGCGGAGTGCATTAAAACTCCGGTAATGGGATCCCTATTCGTAGACGACCTTGCAATCTTCTGCAGGTCGTCCACATTAGCCAGCGTCTCAAGGAAGACTCAGCTAACTGTCACGAAACTCAATGACTGGGCAAAGAGAAATGGGCTTCGTTTCTCTATTGAGAAAACTGTGTGTGTGCACTTTCACAGATTTAGGGGTATCCATATAGCTCCGCCGTTACGCTTAGGAAGAAGTAACCTTCCTTTCGTGGAATCCGTTCGATTTCTGGGGATGACTTTAGACCGGAGACTGACATGGCAGGAACATATTCGCAATCTGGCCCAGAAATGTCGCCGCGGTCTAAATATTTTACGTATTTTAAGCAACACATCATGGGGCGCAGACCGCACCACCTCGATTTTATTATACCGTTCTCTGATTCGGTCTAAAATAGACTACGGGTGTTTCGTTTACTCTTCTGGACGAGAGTCTTACCTGCGACCGTTAACAACGGTCCACAACGCAGGAATACGGCTAGCCACTGGCGCTTTTAGGACCTCTCCTATCCACAGCCTGTATGTGGACGCAGGGGAGCCGCCGCTGGCTACTCGCAGGCTAATGCTGGCATGTAGCTATGCGTCGAAAATTTTATCAATGACAAAGCACCCATGTTTTAATATCGTTTTTAAACCTAGGTTTTTAGATATTTTTAACAGAAGGACGAGGGCTACCAGGCCGCTAAGTTTTCGGCTTAAAGATTTTATAGACAGTATTGACATATCTCTGCCGGAGGTGTATCCTGTTGGGTATACAAAATACCCACCATGGTCCATACCACGACCAGAGTGCCACACTGAACTGCACAAGCACCAGAAATCTTCTCTAACGTCCCAGGAGTACCAGAGCCTATTTTATGAATTCCTGGATAACCACCCGGACTTTATCCCCGTGTATACGGATGGATCGAAGTCCGGCTCGGCATGTGCTTGTGCAGTGTCCTCTGCGCATCACAAAGTCATAAAGGCGAGGCTCCATCCGTGGTGCAGCATATACAATGCAGAATTACTCGCAATTAAGACGGCCTTAGGAAATATAAAAGGCAATTCTGGCACTTTCCTTATCTGTACAGACTCTCTAAGCGCTGTGAAGTCCATTTCAGCCTATTACCCACTCCACCCTCACGTCCAGGATGTACAATGCGCTCTTCACTCCCTCACCAACAAGGGAATTAAAATCTCCTTTATGTGGGTACCTGGACATGTGGGAATAGCTGGTAATGAACGCGCAGACAAGGCTGCAAAGGAAGCATTACAGATGCCAGAAATTATGTGGAACACGGTGACTGCGGAGGACCTGAAGGCTATGTTTCGACGCGTTATTTTGGGCAAATGGCAAGAATCGTGGCATGGGATTAATAGCAACAAGCTCCGGACTGTGAAACCGGTAGTATCAGTGTGGCCCTCTTCCGTCAGGAATACTCGGAGGGAAGAAGTCGCAGTCACACGCCTGAGGATAGGGCACACTGCCCTGACCCACTCATACCTCTTCACAGAAGAGAAGACACAACCTTGGTGTGATGAGTGCGACTCCCCTCTGAGTGTGCGACACATCCTGACGGAGTGTGATAAATACCGGTCTTCTCGAGGAAAACACAAGGTCAACGGTACCTTAGGACACATCCTAGGTGACTCACCCGATTGCCTCACCCGAGTAATTGCTTTTTTAAAAGAAATCAACGTTTTTAATAAATTATAAATTTTTTACATGTATACGCGTTTTATACAAAGCTAGGTCAATTTTATCTCACAACAGTACAAAAGCGATTTCGCTTTAATCACACTAACCTGGTATTACCTATGGACGAGAGTGGTGCGAAATGACCGCAGTAGTCGACGCACCCTTAAAAATAATTCTACTACTACGATTATTATTCCTAAGTCATTCTTGGTCACCACCACATGAAAGATCTCTTGAATTATTTTCCACAGACGATAGCATAGGCTATCCTCAGTATTGAAAATGTTGACCAGTATATTTGAGTCATCCTGAGGCACCTCCACCTGAAGGACCTCCTTTATTATTTCTTACAGTCGAAAAAATTGGCAAGCATCAGCAATGAAAATGTTGATCAGTATTCCTGAGTCATTCTTAGACATCTGCACCTCATAGGCCTCCTTAATTATTTCCCACAGTCGAAAGCTGTGGCAATCCTAAGAATTGAAATCGTTGATCAGTATTCCTGAGTCATCCTTGGACACCTCCACCTGAAGAAGCTCATTATTATTTTCCTCTGTCGAAAAATTAGGCAGCTATAATAAATAAACATGATTATTATTCCTAAGTCATTCTTGCTAACCACCACATCAAAGAACTCTTGAATTAATTTCCACAGACGATAGTATAGGCAATCCTTAGAATTAAAAATTTTGATCAGTTTTCCTGAGTCACTGTTAGACATCTCCACATCAAAGACCTTAATTATTTCCCACAGTCGAAAGTATTGGCAATCCACAGAATTGAAAATGTTGATCAGTATGCCTGAGTCATTCTTAGACATCTCCACCTTAAAGACCTGAATTATTTTGCACATTCGATAGCATAGGCAATCCTCAGTATTGAAAATGTTGACCAGTATTCCTGAGTCATCCTGAGACACCTCCACCTGAAGGACCTCCTTTATTATTTCCCACAGTGGAAAAAATTGGCAAGCATCGGCAATGAAAATGTTGATCAGTATTCCTGAGTCAGTCTTAGACATCTGCACCTCAAAGGCCTCATTAATTATTACCCACAGTCGAAAGCAGTGGCAATCCTAAGAATTGAAATCGTTGATCAGTATTCCTGAGTCATCCTTGGACACCTCCACCTGAAGAAGCTCATTATTATTTTCCACTGTCGAAAAATTAGGCAGCTATAATAAATAAACACGATTATTATTCCTAAGTCATTATTGGTCACCACCACATCAATGAACTCTTGAATTATTTCCACAGGCGATAGTATAGGCAATCCTCAGAATTGAAAATGTTGATCAGTATTCCTGAATCATTCTTAGACATCTCCACCTCATAGACCTGAATTATTTCCCGCATTCGATAGCATAGGCAATCCTCAGAATTGAAATCGTTGATCAGTATTCCTGAGTCATCCTTGGACACCTCCACCTTAAGGAGCTCATTATTATTTCCCACTGTCGAAAAAATTGGCAAGCATCAGCAGTGAAAATGTTGATCAGTATTCCTTAGTCATTCTTAGACATCTCCACCTCTAAGACCTCCTTAATGATTTCCCACAGTCGAAAGCATTGGCAATCCTCAGAATTGAAAGTGTTGATAATTATTCCCGAGTTATTCTGAGACGACACCACCTGAAGGACATCCTTTATTATTTCCCACTGTCGAAAAAATTGGCAAGCATCAGCAATGAAAATGTTGAACAGTATTCCTGAGTCATTCTTAGACTTCTCCACCTCAAAGACCTCCTTAATTATTTCCCACAGTCGAAAGCATTGGCAATCCTCAGAATTGAAAATGTTGATCAGTATTCCTGAGTCATCCTGAGACACCTCCACCTGAAGGACCTCCTTTATTATTTCCCACAGTCGAAAGGATTGGCAATCCTCAGAATTGAAAATGTTGATCAGTATTCCCGAGTCATCCTGAGACACCTCCACCTGAAGGACCTCCTTTATTATTTCCCACAGTCGTAAAAATTGGCATGCATCAGCAATGAAAATGTTGATCAGTATTCCTGAGTCATTCTTAGACATCTCCACCTCAAAGACCTCCTTAATTATTTCCCACAGTCGAAAGCATTGGCAAACCTAAGAATTGAAATCGTTGATCAGTATTCCTGAGTCATCCTTGGACACCTCCACCTGAAGAAGCTCATTATTAATTTCCACTGTCGAAATATTAGGCAGCTATAATTATTGAACACGTTTATATTTCTGTAGTCTCTCTTGGACACCACGTCATAGAACTCTTTAATTATTTCCCTCAGATGTTAGTGGAGGCAATCATCGGAATTGAAAATGTTGATCAGTATTCCTGAGTAATTCTTAGACATTTCCACCTCAAAGATTTAATTATTTCGCACAGTCGAAAGTATTGGCAATCCACAGAATTGAAAATGTTAATCAGTATTCTTGAGTCATTCTTAGACACCTCCACCTGAAGGACCACCTTTATTATTTCCCACTGTCGAAAAAATTGGCAAGCATTAGCAATGAAAATGTTGATCAGTATTCCTGAGTCATTCTTAGACATCTCCACCTCAAAGACCTCCTTAATTATTTCCCACAGTCGAAAGCATTGGCAATCCTAAGAATTTAAATCGTTGATCAGTATTCCTGAGTCATCCTTGGACACCTCCACCTGAAGAAGCTCATTATTATTTTCCACTGTCGAAATATTAGGCAGCTATAATTATTGAACACGTTTATTATTCTGTAGTCATTCTTGGACACCACGTCATAGAACTCTTTTATTATTTCCCTCAGACGTTAGTGGAGGCAATCCTCGGAATTGAAAATGTTGATCAGTATTCCTGAGTAATTCTTAGACATTTCCACCTCAAAGATTTAATTATTTCGCACAGTCGAAAGTATTGGCAATCCACATAATTGAAAATGTTGATCAGTATTCCTGAGTCATTCTTAGACATCCAAACCTCTAAGACCTCCTTAATTATTTCCCACAATTGAAAGGATTGGCAATCCTCAGAATTGAGAATGTTGATCAGTATTCCTGAGTCATTCTTGGACACCACCTCAAAGATCTCTTGAATATTTCCCACAGTCGATAGCATTGGCTGCGCCTTCGGGCAGGGGGATGGAGAATACTCCTGCAGTATCTCTGCTTGTTGTTAGAGGCGACTAAAAGGGCTGGGATAAAACCCCGATAACAAACCACCAAATCAGCTGGGGTAGCGTCCGGACAGAATTGTGGGTCAACTGTTTGTGAGAGGCGATACCAGCTTGCCAAGATTCACCCATGTATTTGCCGTGCATGGAGACCTGTAAGGGGGAGATGGGAACCCTGGTGGGTGAGTTCTCCGGCACCGAACAGGGGGTCGGATGCCCAGTATGGGCCGGAGTTCAAGACCCCACTTTGGTCCCGGATTCCCCGTAAACGGGCGGCCGGGGGCTAGCCACCTCCGGTCAACCGGCTTTCCGATGCGTTCGGTGGCGAGTGCTAGAGAGGTGGGGGGTCTGCGTAGGGCGTTCGGAGGCACTCGGGTTGGTGGGCCCGTTGCGTCGAAGACCAAACCCGAAACAGACAACCACCTCTCGGGTGCTATATCCCGCGGGTTGCCCTGGTGATCACACCGGCTGGCGGTGTGGCACCGTGGTGGGTGGGGAGCCCGTAGGATGAAGATTTTATTGGTATGGATAACAAAACTTACCCACCACCAAAAAGATCCCGTCCGGATACGGACGGAGGTGAATAGATTTTTATTGGAAGCAAACGCTTCGTAATCATGAAATGCCAAAAGGCATGGGAGTCCTTTAAGAAGGTATCTCCCTTCCTAATTCGAAAAGCCTTATCTTGCCAAATAACTGGGGAACTTAAATCAGCGGAGAAATTGCGCGACGGTACTCTCTTAATTGAAACCAACAACCTGATGCCGAGTAAAAAGCTGTGGGAAACGAAGATGCTCCATGACATTTCGGTTGAGGTGCACCGCACCCTGAACACCAGTCGGGGAGTCATAAGTCATTTCGATCTGCTATACGTAGAAGTCGATGAGATAAAGACAGAGATGGCCTCTCAGGGGGTCATAGACGTCCGTCGACTTACTACTCGCCGCAATGGAGAAATAAAGAACTCGACATCTGTAGTTCTAACCTTTGCTCTCGACAACCTCCTCGACAAGGTGTATATTGGGTACGAATCAGTCCCGGTACGGCCATATATCCCTGCTCCCATGCGTTGTTTTAATTGCCAGCACTTTGGCCACATCGCACCTCGGTGTGAGGGCAAGGTCACCTGCCTCCGCTGTGGCGTGGACGCGCATGGTGATGCGGATTGTAATAAAGAAGTGAACTGCGAGGGTAAACACCGTTTTTTTCTCGTCAGTGTCCGAAGATGATGGAGGAGCGGGAAATCATGAAAATAAACACTTAAGAAAAGGTACCATATATAGAAGCTAGAAAAACATTTAGAGCCCGTGTAGGCTCAACTTTCTCGAAGTCTTGGGCATCTGTTGCTGCCACTCCTGCATCATTGACGACAATAGGCACCCAGACAGAAACTATAGTGACTGAGGAAACAAAGAACGAAAATAATGGACCTGCCAAGCCGGATAAGGCTTCAAAACCGGCCAATAACACCAAAGCACCAAAATCGGGCTCTCCCAAGAAGAACCCACAAAATATCTCTTCCGGTAATCAGACACGCGTGAAGTCTCAGTCTCCCGGCCCTTCCGGGTTGATGAAGTTGGATCAACCGGAATCAATGGAGGAGGACGAATACCTCTCGGAGACAGATACCCTCCATGCTAAACAGGGAAGGAGAAGGAACCGCTTAAGGCGACCCAATATCCCAAGGGGTCAGGCTAAGCAAGATTAGCCTAAATTCACCCTATTTGATTTTATCCGTTTTTTAATCTTCATTTCATGGGCTCTATATTACAATGGAATTGTAACGGATTCTATAGGCATAAGGAGGAACTTAGTGTCCTAATAAGAGATGTCAACCCGTTCTGTATATGTTTACAAGAAACTCATTTTAAACCTACTGACAAGGCTTTTCTAAAAGGCTTTAATATATTTAGACACGACGATAACAGCGGCCAACGGGCCCACGGTGGAGTGGCGATTGCTACTCGGGAGGCCCTTACACCCCCCGAGTGCAATTGAACACACCTTTTCAGGCCGTTGCTGTGACCGTCCAAATCCTCAAGGTGACGATATGTAACGTGTACCTGCCCGAGGGTGCGCCAGTCAATCGTCTCAACTTAAAATATCTCGTCAGCCAATTGCCCAAACTGTATCTCTTACTTGGTGATTTTAATGCCCATGATACCCTATGGGGTAGTTCCAGTAGCCAGGCTAACAGCAGAGGGCGCATTTTATCTACCTTTTTTAACGATTTTAACTTGATCTTACTTAATAGTGATAAAAAAACTCACTTTAATAGTTTTAATGGCTCTTATTCAACCATTGATATCTGCGTGTGCTGCGAAAGCCTTATGCCTAAAGTCAGTCTATCCGCTCACGATGACCTGTGCGGTAGCGACCACTTTCCTCTTCTCATCAATCTGCGAATAACATCCGACTTTGATTTTATTCAACCTTATAACTGGATTATTACAAAGGCTGACTGGGCCATATATAAAAGAAATTTTAACTTTGCTCACGACGCAAACATTGACGGGGCACAGAACATCGAAATGCTGACAGAAAAAATAATCGAAGCAGCCTGCTGCGGAATACTTCGGTCTAAAGGAACACTCCGTAGGCCAGGAAGTCCATGGTGGAATGAAAAGGGTGCAGTGGCAATCAAAGAAAGGAAAAGAGCGCTACGAATATTTAATAAATACCCTACGGAGAGAAATCTTTCGGCATTCCGACGCTTGCGAGCTAAAGCCCGGCAAGTCGTTAAGGAAGCGAAGAAAACCTCGTGGAAAGAATTTGCATCAGGGATAAATAACCGAACACCAATTGCAGAGGTGTGGCGTAAAGTACGCAGTATCTCTGGCTGCCCACAGAACTATGGACACACTGGTCTTAAAGTGGATAAGAGTGTCATTACAAACCCCCTTGAAATGATCGAAGTTTTTGGCCAGCAACTCTATGATGCGAGCAGTGATTCTGCGTATAATGCGTCCTTTAATGTTAGAAGGCGGAGAGCTGAAGTGACCAAAATATCTTACAGAGAGTCGGGCATCACCGAAACTTATAATCTTCCGTTTTCCATGTGGGAGCTGACATTGCTGTAGACGAGTGTCATGACTGCGCCCCTGGTATGGATGGTATTCACAACGCCTTCCTAAGGAACCTGCCTGAGAGCGCTATGGCGGAAGTTCTAAAAACTCTAAATCAAGTGTGGTTGGAGAGAAGTTTCCCCCAACCTTGGCGGGAGTCCCTGATATTACCCATCCCAAAACAAGGAAAGGACAGAACCGACCCGAAAAACTACAGACCCATCTCTCTGACCAGCTGCCTATGTAAACTAATGGAGAAGATTATCAATCGCCGACTTGTTTGGTGGCTGGAGACGCATAATCTGCTCTCTAACTTCCAATGCGGATTGCGTCGCGGAAGATCGACGACTGATCACCTAGTTCTGGTAGATAATTTCATACAGGAAGCCTTTCTCATGCGTCAACATGTCATTGCAGTGTTTTTTGATGTAGAGAAGGCATACGACACGGTCTGGAAGCCCAAGATCTTAATGACCCTGCAGAACTGGGGTCTTAGGGGAAACCTTGCAGCATTCATCCAAAACTTTTTAAGCGATAGTGTGTTTAAAATTAGGGTAGGTGGACAAATCACGCCTTTTTACCCAGCAAAACGGAGTTCCTCAGGGCTCTGTACTGAGTGTTACTCTTTTCGCTATAGCGATTAATGACGTGCTGGACTGCATAAAGCCCCCCGTTTTGGGTTCTCTTTATGTTGACGATCTGGCGATATTCTGCCGATCATCGACCATTACTAATGCTGGAAGACTTATCCAACTGTCACTCAACAAACTCTTTCGATGGTCTTGCCAGAATGGCTTTCGATTCTCAGCCGACAAAACGAAATGCATACACTTCCTTCTGCGGCGGGGGGAGTATGCTTCGCCGGTTCTAAAACTTGGAGGGCGGATCCTTCCTTATGTTGACTTCATCCGATTCCTCGGCATGACTTTTGACAAACGACTTAACTGGCGCCAGCACATCCTACCAGTAAGGAATAATTTGTTAAAAATACTAAATGTTCTTCGATTCATTAGTTACTCGACTTAGGGCGCTGACCGCACTATCAGGCTTTAATTATACCGGTCGCTAATTCGATCAAGACTTGAATACGGGTCTTTGGTTTACGGCTCCGGACGAAAATCCCATTTAAGACAATTGACAACGGTACACAATACCTGCTTGAGACTTGCCACTTGCGCATTCAGGACCTCTCCAATCCCGAGCATCTATGCTGACTCTGGGGAGGCACCCCTCTCTACCCGCTACGAGGTACTCATGTGCAACTATGTCGCAAAAGTCTTGTCAATGAAGAACCACCCATGTTTTAACGCAATTTTTAACCCACGGTTTTTAGAAGTTTTAACCGCAGGACAAAGGCAACCAAGCCATTAAGCGTGCGTTTTAAGGAATATATTGACAGCAGTGGCATTGTTTTACTTAACGTGTACCCCTCAGGGTACTCCAAACATCCATTTTGGTCACTATCACAACCGGTGTGTAATTCCGAGCTCCTCCGCTGCAGTACATCCTTGACCACCCCTACGGAGTATCAGAAACTATTTAGAGAAATCCTGGGAAAGTACTCAGACTTCGCTGCCATTTACACGGATGGGTCGAAGTCAAACACCTGCGCATGTGCAGTGGTATCTCCTCATCTTGGCGTCATGAAGGTGAAACTTAACTCACTCTGTTCAGTCTTCACTGCGGAATTGTATGTCATTAAGACGGCGCTGCACGGAATCAAGAATAGAAATGCCGCCTACCTCATATGCACGGACACTGCTAGTAGCCTCCGAGCCATTTCCTCCTTTTCCCCAAGAAACCCTCTGGTCCAGGAAATACGACTTGCTCTCTCATCCCTTGGTGAGAAGGGAATAAAAGTCTCTTTTATCTGGATCCCTGGTCATGTGGGGATAAAGGGTAACGAAGAAGCTGATCTAGCCGCCAAAAGTGCCCTGAATGTACCTGATTCGGAAGAAAATCTGATACCCGCCGAGGACCTTAGAGCCATACTACGGAGCTTAGCTCTAAAGAAGTGAAAAGACAAGTGGTCCGAGCTACAAGATAATAAACTTCGAACCATAAAGCCTATAACATCACCATGGGCAACCTCTGTGAGGAGTAACCGCAGGGAGGAGGTCGCAATAACCCGGCTCAGAATAGGACACTGTGCCTTAACACACGCTTACCTCTTCACAGAAGATAAGTCGCTGCCAATTTGCGAGGATTGCGATATTCCCTTAAGTGTGAAACATATCCTGACCGAATGCAGAAAGTATAGCGGTAGACGTCAGAGCTTACAAATACGTGGAGAGATGGGAAAAGTTCTTGGAGATGACATTGATTCCATTAATAATGTCTTAAAATTTTTAAATGTGACCGGATTAAATAATAATTAATAGAATTCAATATCCTAAAATTCCGAATAAAAATTAATAGAAAATTCACTAATAGTTAATACCGATACAACGTGGTGCTAAATGACCATAGCTGTCGTCGCACCCTATAAATCGACACCTACCTACCTACCTACCGATAGCATAGGCAATCCTCAGAATTGAAAATGTTGATCAGTATTCTTGAGTCATTCCTAGACATCTCCACCTCAAAGACCTTAATTATTTCCCACAGTCGAAAGCATTGGCAATCCTCAGAAATGAAAACGTTGATCAGTATTCCTGAGTCATTCTTAGACATTTCCAACTCAAAGACCTCCCTAATTATTTCCCACAGTCGAAAGCATTGGCAATTCACAGAATTGAAAATGTATTTTAAGGATATAAAATTTATTTAATTTTTAATTGTGACTAAGAGTACATATTAACAATTTTATTTTAATACAAATATATATGACAATATATTTCTTTTATAAACATGACGTGTAGTGGTGCAAAATGACCATGTTGTCGACGCACCCTATTAACTAAATACTACTACCCCCGATAGCATAAGCGATCCTCAGAATTGAAAATATTTATCAGTATTCCTGAGTCTTTCTTAGACATCTCCACCTCAATAACCTCCTGAATTATTCCCCCAGTCGATAGCATTGGCAATCCTCAGAATTGAAAATATTGATCAGTATTCCTGAGTCTTTCTTAGACATCTCCACCTCAATAACCTCCTGAATTATTCCCACAGTCGAAAGCATTGGCAATCCTCAGAAATGAAAACGTTGATCAGTATTCCTGGGGAAATCTAAAATATTTCCACCCCAAAGACCTCTGTAATTATTTCCCACAGTCGATAGCATAGGCAATCCTCCGAAATGAAATCGTTTACCAGTATTCCTGAGTCAATTTTAGACATCTCCAATTGAAAGACTTCTTGTATTATTTCCCACAGTCGATAGCATTGGCAATCATCATAATTGAAAATGTTGATCAGTATTCCTGAGTCATTTTTGGACACCACCTCAAAGACCTCGTTAAATATTTACCACAGTCGAAAGCATTGGCAAACCTCAGATGGAAAAACGTCAATCAGTATCCTGAGTCATTCTTAGATATATCCACCTCAAAGACCTTAATTATTTTCCAATGTCGATAGCAAGCAATCCGTAGAATTGAAAATGTTGATCAGTATTCCTGAGTCATCCTTGGACACCTCCACCTGAAGGATCTCATTATTGTTTTCCACTGTCGAAAAATTAGGCAGCTTTAATAATTGAACACGTATATTATTCCTAAATCAATCTTCGACACCTCCACCTCAATGAACTCTTGAATTATTTCCCGCAGACGATAGCATAGGCAATCCTCAGAATTGAAAATGTGGATCAGTATTCTTGAGTCATCCTTTGACACCTCCACCTGAAGTATCTCATTATTATTTTCCACTGTCGAAAAATTAGGCAGCAATAATAATAGAACACGTTGATTATTCTTTAGTCAATCAATGACACCTAAACATTAAAGAACTCTTGAATTATTTCCAGCAGACAGGTAACATAGGCAATCCTCAGAATTGAAAATGTTGATCAGTATTCTTGAGTCTTTCCTTGACATCTTCACCTCAAAAACCTTAATTATTTCCCACAGTCGAAAGTATTTGCAATCCTCAGATATGAAAACGTTGATCAGTATTCCTGAGTCATCCTTGGACACCTCCACCTGAAGGAGCTCATTATTATTTTCCACTGTCGGAAAAAAGCCAACTATAATAATTGAAGACGTTTATTATTCCAGAGGCATACTTGGACACTTCCACCTCAAAGACCTTAATTATTTCCCACAGTCGAAAGTATTGTAATCCACAGAATTGAAAATGTTGATCAGTATTCCTGAGTCTTTCTAAGACATCTCCACCTCAAAGACCTCCTTATCTATTTCCCACAGTCGATAGCATTGGCAATCCTTAGAATTGAAAATGTTGATCAGTATTCCAGAGTCATCCTTGGACACCTCCACCTGAAGGATCTCATTATTATTTTCCACTATCGAAAAATTAGGCAGCTATAATAATTGAACACGTTTATTATTCCTAAGTCAATCTTCGTCACTTCCACCTCAAAGAACTCTTGAATTATTTCCCGCAGACGATAGCATGGGCAAGCCTCAGAATTGAAAATGTCGATCAGTATTCCTGAGTCATTCTTAGACATCTCCACCTCAAAGACCTCTGGAATAATTTCCCACAGTCGATAGCATTGGCATACCTCAGAAATGAAAACGTTGATTAGTATTCCTTAGTCATTCTTAGATATCTCTACCTCATAGACCTCCTGAATTATTTCCCTCAGTCGATAGCATAGGCAATCCTCAGAATTGAAAATGTTGATCAGAATTCTTGAGTCTTTTTTAGACATCTCCACCTCAAAGACCTTAATTATTTCCCACAGTCGAAAGTATTGGCAATATACAGAATTGAAAATGTTGATCAATATTCCTGAATAATTCTTAGACATCTCCACCTCTAAAACCTCCTTAATTATTTCCCACGGTCGAAAGCATTGGCAATCCTCAGAAATGAAAACGTTGATCAGTATTCCTGAGGAAATCTAAAATATTTCCACCCCAAAGACCTCTGTAATTATTTTCCACAGTCGATAGCATTTGCAATCCGTAGAATTGAAAATGTTGATCAGTATTCCTGAGTCATCCTTGGACACCTCCACCTGAAGGATCTCATTATTATTTTTCACTGTCGAAAAATTAGCCGGCTATAATTATTGAACACGTATATTATTCCTAAATCAATCTTCGACACCTCCACCTCAATGAACTCTTGAATTATTTCCCACAGACGATAGCATAGGCAATCCTCAGAATTGAAAATGTGGATCAGTATTCTTGAGTCTTTCTTAGAGATCTCCACCTCAAAGACCTTAAATATTTCGCACAGTCGAACGTATTGGCAATCCACAGAATTGAAAATAGTGATCAATATTCCTGAGTCATTCTTAGACATCTCCATCTCTAAGACATCCTGAATTATTTCCCACTGTCGAAAGCATTGGCAATCCTCAGAAATGAAAACGTTGATCACTATTTGTGAGTCATTCTTAGATATCTCCTCCTCATAGACCTTAATTATTTCCCACAGTCTAAAGCATTGGGTTTCCTCAGAAATGAATACGTTGATCAGTATTCCTGAGTTATTCTTAGATATCTTCTCCACAAGGGCCTCCTGAAATATATCCCACAGTCGAATGCATAGGCAATCCTCAGAATTGAAAATGTGGATCAGTATTCTTGAGTCTTTCTTAGAGATCTCCACCTCAAAGAGCTTAAATATTTCCCATAGTCGAACGTATTGGCAATCCACAGAATTGAAAATAGTGATCAATATTCCTGAGTCATTCTTAGACATCTCCATCTCTAAGACATCCTGAATTATTTCCCACTGTCGAAAGCATTGGCAATCCTCAGAAATGAAAACGTTGATCACTATTCGTGAGTCATTCTTAGATATCTCCTCCTTATAGACCTTAATTATTTCCCACAGTCTAAAGCATTGGGTTTCCTCAGAAATGAATACGTTGATCAGTATTCCTGAGTTATTCTTAGATATCTTCTCCACAAGGGCCTCCTGAAATATATCCCACAGTCGAATGCATTGGCAATCCAACGAATTGAAAATGTTGATCAGTAATCGTGAGTCATTCTTAGAATTCTCTACCTCAATGACCTCTGGAATTATTTCCCACAGTCGATAGCATTTATAAATCGTCAGAATTGAAAATGTTGATGAGTATTCCTGAGTCATCTTTTGACACCTCCACCTGAAGAATCTCATTATTATTTTCCACTGTCGAAAAATTAGGCAGCTATAATAATTGAACACGTTGATTATTCTTTAGTCAATCCATGACACCTCAACCTTAACGAACTCTTGAATTATTTCCAGCAGACAGGTAACATAGGCAATCCTCAGAATTGAAAATGTTGATCAGTATTCTTGAGTTTTTCCTTGACATCTTCACCTCAAAGGCCTTACTTATTTCCCACAGTCGAAAGTATTTGCAATCCTCAGATATGAAAACGTTGATCAGTATTCCTGAGTCATTATTTGATATCTCCACCTCATAGACCTCTTGAATTACTTTCCACAGTCGATAACATTGGCAATCCTCAGAATTGAAAATGTTGATCAGTATTCTTGAGTCAATCTTGGATACCTCCACTTCAAAGACCTCCTTATCTATTTCCCACAGTCGAAAGCATTGGCAAACCTCAGAAATAAAAACGTTGATCAGTATTCCTGAGTCATCCTTGAACACCTCCACCTGAAGGATCTCATTGTTTTCCACTGTCGAAAAATTAGGCAGCTATAATAAATGAACAGTTATTATTCCTACGTCAAATTTCGACACCTCCACCTCAAAGAACTCTTGAATTATTTCCTGCAGACGATAGCATAGGCAATCCTCAGAATTGAAAATGTTGATCAGTATTCTTGAGTCTTTCTTAGACGTCTCCACCTCAAAGACCTAATTATTTCCCACAGTCGAAATAATGGCAATCCACAGAATTGAAAATATTGATCAATATTCCTGAGTCATTATTAGACATCTCCACCTCTAAGACCTCTGTAAGTATTACGACCGCGAGGGGTCCGTCAGAGGAAGTACAGGGAACAGAATTGAAAGAGATGGCGCGGTTGGAAACATAGTCTTTTATTATCCGATTACAAGGTTGCACTTGTTCTCCATCCCGCGATCAACTGCTAGTCACGAAGCCTCTTGCCCTCGCGAACTCCACCGTGGCTTTCCCACGTGACCAGCACTCACCTCTCCCATTGGTCGTCATTGCCGTGGCGTGAGGTTCGTAGGACGCTGATGTTGCAGCAACCATGGGTGGGAATGAAGCGATCGGAAACCAAAGGAATGTGTCGGGTAAGGTGCAAGCAGAGGAAGGGACGACGAGACTGTGGGATGCTTAGGTAGGTGCGTTGGAAAAAGAGGGGGAAGTCTCCGAGACTCTTACACCTCCTTAATTATTTCCTGTCGAAAGCATTGGCAATCCTCAGAAAGGAAAACATTGATCAGTATTCCTGAGTCAACCTTGGACACCTCCTCCTGAAGGAGCTCATTATTATTTTCCACTGTCAAAAGATTAGGCAGCTTTCTTCTTCGACACCTCCACCTCAAGGAACTCTTGAATTATTTCCCACAGACGATAGCGTAGGCAATCCTCAGAATTGAAAATGTTGATCAGTAATCCTGAGTCTTTCTTAGACATCTCTACCTCAAAGACCTCTGGAATTATTTCCCACAGTCGATAGCATTGGTAATCCTCAGAATTGAAAATGTTGATCAGTATTCCTGAGTCATTCTTGGACACCTCCACCTGAAGGAGCTTATTATTATTTACCACACCCCTGCGGGAAGGGGGATGGAGAATACTCCCGCAGTATCCCTGCTTGTCGCAAGAGGCGACTAAAAGGGCGGGGAGGCGAAACCCCGAAAACAAACCCAGAGCCAACAAGGGTTGAACCCGGACAGTCTTGTGGGTCAGCTGTCTGTGCGCGGCCACACCACCTGGCCTGCGATCCACCCGCATGTTTGCCGTGTGCGGAGACCCGTAAGGAGGAGAAGGGGAACCTGGAGGGTGAGGTCTGTGTTTCCCAGGCGGGGGTCGGATTGTCGGTATGGACCAGGGGCCAATACCCCTCTTCAGCTCCGGATTCTGTGTAAACGGGCGGCCGGGAGCTAGCCACTCCCGGTCAATCGGCCTCCGTGGCTCTATGCCTTACGGTGGCGAATGCCAGGGAGGTGGGGGTCTGCATAGGACGGTCGGAGATGTACGGGTTTTGTGGGCCCGTGCATCGAAGATCCACCCCGATACAGACAACCACCTCTAGGGTGCCATATCCCCTCGGGTAGCCCTGGCGACCGCACCGGTTTCGGTGCGGCGTCCCGAATGTGTGGCTCCATGGTGGGTGGGGAGCTTAGGGGTTGAATCAAGTTTAGGCATGGCGGATGATATCCTTCCACCACCTAAAAGATCCCGTCTGGAAACGGGCGGGGGAGGTAATGCTCCCGGCGCTAGTATGCGCTATTTAGTGATGAGGTGCCAGAAGGAAGGGGAGAGCCTGAAGAAGGTGTCTCCCTTCCTTATTCGAAAACTATTGTCTGGTTCAGTTCCTGGGGAACTAAAATCCGCAAAGAAACTTCGAGACGGCACACTGCTCATCGAAACGGCAACGAGGGCTCAAAGCGATAAATTATTGCTTAAAGAAAAGTTAGGCGAAATACCCGTTAAAATCGAGGTGCACCGCACCTTGAACACCTGTCGGGGAGTGATCAGTCACTACGACCTTTTGTATGTTGAGATCGACGAGATCAAGCGGGAGATGGCCTCTCAGGGGGTCACCGATGCTCGTCGACTCACTACAAAGCGCAACGGTGAAAGGGTCAACTTGACGTCTGTTGTTCTCACGTTCACGCTTGATCAGCTCCCCGACAAGGTGTTTGTCGGATATGAATCGGTGCCAGTGCGGCCATTCATACCGGCACCCATGCGATGTTTTCAGTGCCAGCGATTCGGCCACATGGCCACACGGTGCGAGGGCAAGGCCACCTGTCCCCGCTGCGGCCTGGAGAAGCATGAGGGTGCGGAATGGACAGGTGACCCACTTTGTGTCAATTGCGAGGGTGCACATCCTGTGTACTCACGTGATTGCCCAAAGATGATCGAGGAGCGCAAAGTAATGGAGATGAAGACGGTAGAAAAAATCCCGTACTTCGAGGCTCGGAAAAAGTACAGAGCACAAGTTGCTCTTACTTTTTCCAAATCATACGCCAATGTCGCTTCTCCTCGAACATCCAAGGTCACCATTTCCACACAGACGGAAGAAACTGTGAGCCCAACAACTGTTGCCTCTGCACAGAAATCGGCCACGCCGGCTAAGGCCACAAATCCGGCACAAAATACAAAAACCACCTATCCGGGTTCTCCTGGGAAGAACCCCACTAAAACCACCGCCGGGGCCACGCAAACAAAGCGTGGTAACTCACCATCCCCCGGTTCATCTGGTAAGGAAAAAGATGCCTCCACAGGAAGCCATGGAGGAAGATTTCTGTATCTCAGATACAGACATTGAAATAATTAGAAAAAAGGGAAGGAAGCAGCGCCTCAAGCGCTGATCACTCCTTAGCGCGGACCTAGGCTGCTCCTTTTTTCTTATTATTTTTAATTATTTTTAGGTCTTTTATTTATTTATATATTTTTAAATTTTAACATCTCTATCTTACAGTGGAACTGTAATGGATTTTATAGGCATAAGGAGGAGCTGGCCATTTTAATCAGAGATTTTAACCCTTCTGTTATATGTCTCCAGGAGACGCATCTTAAGGCGAGGGACAGTGGAATTTTAAGGGGATACAAGGTCGAAAGGCTAGATGACCTTACTGGTCATAGAGCCCATGGCGGGGTGGCGATTGCTGTTCGGGAGGCCCTTTACACCTATCAAGTACGGATTGACACCCCGTTTCAGGCTGTGGCCATAACCTTGTTTACCCCGCAAAATATAACGCTATGCAACGTTTTTATGCCGGAGGGTGCACCGGTAACTCGTTACAACCTAGAGAGACTTGTCCAGCAGTTGCCAAGGCCATTTATATTATTGGGTGATTTTAACGCCCATGAACCCTTGTGGGGAAGCTCAAGAGGCCAAAACACAAGGAGGGGTCGGATTTTAGCCAGTTTCATCCTCGATTTTAACCTTTTATTACTAAACAACGGTGAGAAAACCCGTTTTAATGTTTTTAATGGAGAATTCTCCTGTATAGATTTAGCTATGGCAACGAGCAGTCTTTTTAACAAGTTTAATTTGACCGTGCACACAGATCTCTGTGGCAGTGATCATTTCCCCATTTTAATAAATTCTGAACCAAGTTTTAACACTGATTTAATCCGACCGGGCAATTGGATTGTCCGTAAAGCGGACTGGCAGAATTTTAGAGACGTTTTTAATTTTAAACACAATTGTAATTGTGATGCCACACACAATGTGGAGGTTTTAACTAGGTGCTTGATCGAAGGAGCGAATTGCAGCGTCCCACGGTCATCGGGTAACGTCCCACGGCCAGCGGTTCCTTGGTGGAACAAGGAGTGCGCCGAGGCAATTCGTCTTCGAAAACGTGCCCTTCGTCTTTTTAAAAAGTACCCAACCGCAACGAACCTTTCATCCTTCCGTCGACTGCGAGCAAAAGCCCGACGAGTCGTGAAGGAGGCAAAAAGGGTCTCCTGGATGGAATTCGTCAATAGCATTAACCACAGGACACCACTTGCACAGGCGTGGAATAAGGTGAGATGCATCTCGGGCTCCCGCATGGAGTACGGCGTCTCTTGCTTGAGAATAAATGGCCAAGTCGTGAGCTCCCCTCGCGATGTAGCCGAGGCCTTTGGCGAGTCACTAGCCAATATAAGCAGCAACAGGAGTTACTCGGAAGCGTTCTTGGCCATCAATGAACGCTTCCAGAGAACTCCCCTTTGCTTTGCTGAGACGTCCGTAATCGCGGAGTACAACGACCCGTTCTCGCTGTGGGAACTTCCGTCAGCCATCGCGGATTCCAAGGACACCTCTCCAGGACTGGACGGAATCCACAACGCCTTCCGCGAAATCTTTCGCGGGAAGCGTTGAAGGAGATCCTGAGCACCCTCAACCAGTTATGGTTCGAGGTTAGCTTCCCATCTTCCTGGAGTGAATCTGCGGTGGTTCCGATCCCTAAACAGGGAAAGGACAGAGCGGACCCGAGTAACTACAGGCACATCTCCCTTACCAGCTGTCTGTGCAAAGTAATGGAAAGGATGGTAAACCGTCGGCTCGTTTGGTGGTTAGAGCGGCGGAACCTTCTGTCGATTATCCAGTGTGGTTTCCGGCGAGGTCGATCAACCATTGATCACCTCGTTCGGAGCGACAATTTCATCCAGGAGGCCTTTCTTCTGCGCCAGCACGTCATCGCGGTCTTCTTTGACCTGGAGAAGGCGTATGACAGGGTCTGGCGTCAGAAGGTTTTAAACACGTTGCATGGCTGGGGTTTTAAGGGAAATCTTCCCATTTTTATTAAAAAAATTTTATCGGACCGAGTTTTTAGAATTAGAGTAGGTAAGCACCTTTCCGAACCCTATATGCAGGAAAATGGAGTGCCTCAAGGATCAGTCCTTAGTGTGACATTGTTCGCTATTGCGATCAATGACGCTATTGAGTGCTTCACGGGACCTGTCATGGGATCATTGTTTGTGGATGACCTGGCTATTCTCTGCCGGTCATCCAAACTAGTAACCGCGTCCAGACAGATACAACTGTCTTAAACTGGACGGCTGGTCCCTAAAGAACGGCTTCCGCTTCTCAGCGGAAAAGACAAAATGCGTACATTTCCATCGTTGCAGGGGCAACCATATACCACCAGAGTTACGTCTCGGTGGTAGGGTTTTACCATACGCTGAATCGGTTGGTTTTCTCGGGATGGTGTTCGATTCCAAGCTTAATTGGAAGGAACACATCCGGATTCTTAAAGAAAAATGTTTTAACGTTTTAAATATTTCACGTGTTTTATCGCACACTACATGGGGCGCCGAAAGGACCACCATGCTTCCATAGCATTTTACAGGGCAATGGTGCGTTCCAAGTTGAACTATGGATGTTTCGTCTACTCCTCGGGCCGCAAAAGCTACCTGAAACCGCTGGCAACGGTTCACAACGCGGGGCTACGTTTGGCGACCGGAGCGTTCAGGACGTCTCCCGTCTTAAGCGTATACTCGGATGCCGGAGAGCCCCCGCTGGATACCCGGAGGAACATCCTAATGGCTAACTACGTCGCAATAATTTTATCCATGAGGACTCGCCCGTGTTTCAATGTAATTTTTAATCCCAGGTTTTTAAACATTTTTAACAGGCGGACAAGGGCCACCAGACCCCTGAGCGTCCGTTTTAAAAATGTTATGGAAGGATCAGATGTGAGACTTCCATAAGTGTACGGCCATGGATATTCCGGTCACCCACCATGGCGAGTGCCCTATCCGAAGTGTAGTTTTACCCTACGAACTGGCCAGAAAGGTTCCACAACGCCTATGAAGTATCAACAACTTTTTAGGGAAGAGCTCTGCCGCCACTCCGATTTCACTCTCGTGTTTACGGATGGTTCGAAATCCGAGTCGGCATGCGCATGCGCGGTGGTCTCATCCCACCATGGAGTCATCGGGGTGAAGCTAAGCCCGCTGGGCAGCATCTACACGGCGGAGCTTTTCGCCATAAAGATGGCTCTTGGTGGTATTGGGGGCAATTGCGGCGCATACATGGTCTGTAGTGACTCAATGAGTGCGCTGCAGGCCATTTCCGGTTATTCCCCGATGCACTCACTTGTCCAGGAGATTCAGAACCATCTTTTATCCCTTTCTAAGAAGGGAAATGTTATCCGTTTTCTGTGGGTACCTGGACACGTGGGAATAGCCGGTAACGAGATGCCCGACTCGGCAGCGAAGAAGGCTCTTCAAGACGAACGCATTTCGTCAGTATTGGTACCGTACGAAGACTTAAAGGCTACGCTGAGAAACGTAGCCTTTGGACAGTGGAAGGAAACCTGGCATTCCCTGACAGAGAATAAGTTGCGCACCATAAAGCCGGTAGTATCAGTGTGGCCCACATCAGTCAGGAGGACTCGCAGGGAAGAGGTCGCAATCACACAGTTGAGGATAGGGCACTGTGCCCTCACTCACTCTTACCTCTTCACCGAAGAGAAGATCCCGCCCTACTGTGAGGATTGCGACTCTCCCATAAATGTGAGACACCTTCTGACGGTGTGTGATAGGTACCGTGCTCTGCGCATCCGGCTGAACATCAGGGGAGACCTAGGACACGTCCTAGGAGACGACCCTGATTGTGTCTGTCGGATAATGATATTTTTAAAAGAGTCTGGGCTTTTTAACTGTTTGTGACCAACCATTATGTGGTGTTTTATCTCACGCCCATTTTAATGTGAGCTGCATCGCTTTTATTTATTTATTTAACTATTATTTTAAATAACATGACATGGTGATTTTAGGCTGACGTGGTGCTAATGACCTCAGTCGTCGAAGCACCCTATTCACCTAAATACTACTACTATTATTTTCCACTGTCGAAAAAATAGGCAGCTATAATAATTGAACACGTTTATTATTCCTAGGTCATTCTTGGACACCTCCACCTCAAAGAACTCCTGAATTATTTCCCACAGTCGATAGCATACGCAATCCTTAGAATTGAATATGTTGATCAGTATTCCTGAGTCTTTCTTAGACATCTCCACCTCAAAGACCTCTTGAATTATTTCCCACAGTCGGTACCATTGTCAATCCTCAGAATTGAAAATGTTGATCAGTATTCCTGAGTCATCCTTGGACACCACCTGCAGGAGCTCATTATTATTTTCCACTGTCGAAAAAATAGGCAGCTATAATAATTGAACACGTTTATTATTCCTGAGTCATTCTTGGACACCTCCACCTCAAAGAACTCTTGAATTATTTCTCACAGTTGATAGCATTGGCAATCCTCAGAATTGAAAACGTTAATCAGTATTCCTGAGTCATTCTTAGTCATCTCCACCTGAAAGACCTGAATTATGTCCCACAGTCGAAAGCATTGGCAATTCTCAGAATTGAAAATGTTGATCAGTATTCCTGAGTCATCCTTGGATACCTCCAACTGAATTACCTCATTATTATTTCCCACTCGAAAATATTGATAAATTTTTTAGCTTGAAAATAAAACTTCGGGTATTTATTTTTCACAGGACAGAGTCCACACTTTAGGGTGGTCATTGTTAAACAACATGAACATTCCTGAGCATTCTGGTAGCTTTCGAGAATTTTCATTGGTAAATGTGCGTTTACCTTTTTACCGTAAATCACCCTAAAGCTTAATTTAATGAGGAAAAATCCTGGTGGAGACTAAAAAGGTACTTGGAAAATCCCATATACTTTAGGCGATGTCTTATCCATGGGAACTCCCTTTTGCGGTGTGGAAGAGGCTTTAGGAATCCCTCAGGTTTGTATTGATCTTCACAGCTGCTGCTCGAAGCTCTCTTGACCCTTGGCAGCTGGTCCTCAATTTTTTTTATAACAATAATTTTATTACAAAGTTTACAAGTTTTACAAAAGTAATAACAAATATATAAGGAATAAGACAGTTTGGTCCTGCTAAGCCTTTAAAGGCTTGTCAGCAGGTGCCATATTTTAAATTCAGTGATCGGATATAAGTTCAACGAATTGAATAACATGAAATAACGTTTGTAACATTTTTAACAATAGATATCCAAAAGAAACTAAAAAAATAGTTTACAATACAAAAGTTGGTTTACAATCCAAAATATACTAAGTGTAATGTATTTTTTTTTTATTGTAATTTGTTTTTGTATTTTATTTTTGGTACAATACAATAAGATTTTACAGTAGTTCATTACGAGAAAAAAAAAACAAAAGTATACCTTAAACTAACAGAGAAGAACAAAGAATACAAAAAAAGGAGAAAAAACAGAAACTAGAAACATGAAAAAGGGGAAAATACACTTAATGAAGGCATGAATGTAAAAATTAATTTTGAATTATAACTTTGTAATATATACGTAAGCAAATATACCCTTACATACATATATTCATGCGCACTTAAGTACATACATGTATACACAAAGAAATTCACATTTTTCAATGTACTGAATGGTGCAATGATAGAATATATATATAACCCAGGATGAATTAGTAGTATTTTCATCATACAATCGCAATTTTGACAATTTTATAGATCAATATGAAACAATATCTCTGTTAATATAAGTTCTATGAATTAAAATTATAAATTCATGAGTCATGTTATTTATAAATCTGTTTACAAGTTTTCATTAAGCCAATGTTTAACCTTTTCTTTTAATTCTGATATTTTATCAATTATTTGTATCGATTGCGGTAAATGGTTTAGTAGCTTAGGAACTGTGTATGCTAGTGTTCTTTTTCCATGTAGATTGTAGTATTTGGGTACATTGTATTTTTTATCGCGACGGAGTCCTATATCATGTCCTGTGATCCTATTGGTTTGGAACCTTTGGCTGAAAAATTTTTCGCATATTACAATGTACTTAAAAATTTTCGTAATGGGTAATAAGTCTAATTTTTTATAAATTTCTGACACATTGGTTTCAGATGGATCCAAATGTGCCATTATCCTATTTTGGATTCTTAATATATTGTTCAATAAGCTTTTGTTTGTTGTGCCCCAAATTGTAATACCGTATCGCATTAAAGCTTCAGCCAGACTGTGATAGATCATTTTTTTCATTTCAATTGGCACGGTATATTTCAAATACGACAATTGAAAGAGGATACATCGTAGCTTGCCACTCAAGTAATTTAGATGTAATCTAAAATCAAACTTTTCATCTAGTATCAATCCCAGATATTTATAATGATTAACTTGGGTAATTAAGGAACATGAATATAAATGACAACTTTTTCTAACGTAACATCCCGGATTTGAATGTAAGCATAAGTGGGAGTGGAATGTCAAATTTATAGTTTTTCTCAATTCCTTAGTATTAAGAAATTGCATTGTGACTTTTTTTGTTATTAATTACCAGTTTATTGTCATGACACCAACTCTGGATGGCACAAAATTCTTGCTGCAGTTTTTTCTTAGCCGCGTCAAAGGATTTGCTAATTGCAAGTAGTGCTATGTCATCTGCGTACATGTATATTTTGGAATAACTGAGATAATCTGGAATATCATAAATGTATATAAGGAAAAGAATTGGTCCTAAAATTGACCCTTGTGGCACACCAGACGCGAGTGATTTAACTGTGCTGCTCTGATCAAATAATTGAACAAATAACTTCCTATTAGTGAGATAGCATTCTAACCATGAAAGTGGGATTCCGCGTATTCCACATCGTTCCAGTTTTCTCAGTAGGATGTTAGTATCGATTGTATCGAATGCTTTTCTGAAGCCGATAAATACAGCTAAAGCGGAACAGTTCTTGTTTAGACTTTTTCGAACGTCTTCACTGAAATTCTCTAGAAGCATTTTAGTAGTTTTGTTACTTTGGTATCCATATTGATGTTTTGTTATGATATTAAATTTACCTAGAAAGTTTATAAATTGTTCTGCAAAATATCTTTCAATGATTTTATCCATGGAAGGAAGGTTAGAGATGGGACGGTAATTATTTGTATCATTTTTCTTGCCTTGTTTGTATATAGGCCTGATTGCAGCTACTTTTAAATTGTTGTGTAATTTACCTTGATTTATATTAAGATTTATCCAGTGGGATATTGCCGCAATCATGTCGTGTTTACAACTCAGATCGACCATTCTTATATTATCATGTCCTGGACATTTATTTTTTGAATGATAAAGAATATTTTGAACATTGACTGGAGTTGCTGGCAACAATAAGGAGGAGTATGGTATAGTTCTTTTAGCACAAGAATATCGGACGGGTTGTGAGCAATTAGGCAATATCTTTTTTATGTCATTGGTGAATTGTGATGCAAAAGCTTCACAAACATGGTTTACATTACTATCCTTAAAATAAGTTTTTATTTGCTCATCGATACCAGTCTTCCTGGTAACCCCCCTAAGATTATTAATTAATTGCCAGGTTTTCCCAATATCACCTTTGTTTTTTGTGAGTGTTGTTCTAAGATAAGAAATTTTGGACCGCCTTATCAAGGATGTCACCTTGTTCCTTTGAATTTTGTAATTATTTCTGTGAGTTTGGTTAGTTGGATTAGATTTCCATTTTTTAAATAGAATGTCCCTCCTCTGTATTTCTGAATAAATGGCATCATTAATCCAAGGAAGCTTGTGTGTTTTATTTCCCAAATTTTTACTTTTCACTTTAGCAGTAGAATATATGTGGTTTAATTGCTCGCTCAGCTGTTGATAGACACAGTCAGGATCATCAAATGCAAGCAATATGTCTACCAGTTAATCCTGTCTATAGCTTGCTTCACTCTCCAGTTGCAAATATGTGAAGAGTGTCGCATAAAATTACTGTCAGGTATGTCCTCGTTTTTATGAATGAAAACACCTTCAGGGAAGTGATCAGATATAAGTGTTTTTATTATGAAACCTTCAATTTTGGGTTGATAGCCTTTTATATAAATGTGGTCTATGCATGATGTTATCACTTTACGTTTTTTAATTTCTGTTCTTGTGCTTTTATTAATGTAGGAGATGAATCCATAGTTTGTGAGTAAATTTTTATATGCTATCACATTTGTCCTTTTGCGATTTAAGGTTTAAGTTAATGTCTCCGAGCAGAATTATTTGATTTTCATCTCTATTGTTGAGAAAAGATTCTATGCTGTAGGTGAAATCCTTTTTGTCAGTGTGTGGAGGCCTGTAAATACCTATTACTAAGACATTGATGGAATTATATTTAATTTTTAATATTAAAGATTCACATTCATCTATTTCTGAATCAATAATTGTTGCTTGTATGCTTTCCCTTAGAAAAAGCATAATGCCACCACCCTTTTGATTTTTTCTTAGCTTGTGGAAAGAATTGAAACCAAGTAAGTTATAAGGACAAAGTTCAGAGGACTTTATGTTTACTTCAGTTAACATACATCCTAATACCTGCTCTTGATCATTCAACATCTTGTTCAAAACTCTCAATTCATCCCAATTCTTTTTCAAGGACCTAATATTCAGTAAGTAAAAAATAAATCCCTTACACAACATAACATTATTAAGAATTTCAGATGCATGGTCATAAGACCTGCATATTACATCATCACTTATAGCAGATAAAGGATCCATTATTTTCTTTCTATTCAGAGTCAGAGTATCTAAATAAATAAAAAACTTTTAATTAAAAAAAACTATCTATTACTCCTAACTGGGGAGATAGGCTAAGACTTTTGACTATACTAACTTGGATAAGTCTTTTTCACCTTGTACCTTTATAATTTGGCTTTGATCATTCTTTCTAACTAAAATTTTTCCATTTTTGTGCCAAACATTTTTGTAATCAAATTCTTTTGCTTTTGATTTCGTTTCCCTCAGCAGTTTACGAAAAAAGAATGTAAGGCATTCATTAATATACACTTTCGAGTTAGAATAATTCTTTCTCTTTTCAACACTGTTTAACTTTGCCTTATTGCTTAGAATTGATTGTCTAACAGACTTGCTTGAGAGTTCAACAACAATTTTACTTGGCTTATTGGTATGTTTAGAAATGACATACACATCAGATATGGCATATTTGTCAAGGGTGACACCGACATCCCCGACTACATCAATTACTTTAGTCACTAAAGATTCTGCTCCCTCATCATCAGTAGCCTAGATTCCAATGATTTCAATATGTTTATCCAACTGCTTCTGCTCAAGTTGGTAAACCTTCTTCTGAAGGTCGTCAACTAAAATGTCTTTTGACAGAAGCTGCTCCTTCAAACCACTTATAATGGTATTTAGGTCATACACTGTGAACTTAAGATCGGAGATTGTACTTACAAAGTCTTCGTACTTATTTGTAAGGAAGGTCAGGCTGTTCTTGATTTGCTGGATATACTCCTTAGTGATGACTGCCTCTGTTGTCAGTTCCGGCTGAGCATCTGAAGTTGGAGGTCGATTTTTAGCTTCCACGTCAGTATGTCGGCACAGCGACAGGTCACACACCTCCAAGCCTCCTTCTTCTTGGTTGACATGGACCGATATGTAGATTCTCTTACACCGGAACAGTGAAAGTGAATACATGACGAGCATCCATAACAATTGACGAACTCCTCGTCAATAATAACATCTCCGCATTTACTGCACTTCATTAAGAATCACTAACGCTTAGTCCGCTGAAGAAGAAACTTTTATATTATATATTACAATAGGAGGTAATACGATCCTACGCGATGACTCAGTTGTTCTCATCCGCGTTTTATCATTTTTAAATGAAACTGGCCTTTTTCGCAGTATTTTAAGGATGTAAAACCGATTTTAATTTTGACTAAGAGTTCATATTAAGAATTTTATTTTAATACCAATATATGTAACATATATATATTTTTTTTTTTTTATAAACAAGACGTGTAGTGGTGCAAAATGACCATGTTGTCGACGCACCCTATAAACCAAATACTACTACTAATATGTGAAATATAGCGTATGGGTACTATAGGTTGAGGTTGGACAATAACACACGTCCGATCACCATGACAGTCAATCGATAAAAAAAATCGGAATCAGAATCGAAATCCGATGTCTATCATAAAGTGGAGGATTAAATCAGGTAGATTAGGAATTTATTTTTGTTGAGTGACATGCGTTATTATCAATTTCGAAGATAAACACTGACACCATGATGAAACTAACTGCATAAAATGAAATAACCGCCTTATAATAATCATCTTAATTTTCTACAGAGAAGAGTTTCCTAATTGCGTTCCTCATCTCCAATGATTCCATTGGCTCCTTGTTATCTCCTACAGATTGGCTACAGAGATAAAGCACACTAGAAGCCAACCCTTTTATTGTTAGATGTACAGACCCACCCTCACCGCTACGGAATAACGTTGGCTGGTTGACGGAAGGGGCGGGTGTGAGACGGGAGGAGGGGCTTACGAGCGGGAAGTCCGTAATAGGCTTAATTATTCAATAACTTGTTGACGGCGCATCATCGTCATAACCTTCGCTTGTCACCGTGTTATATGGTGGATGGGGTTTCTCCTTTGATGACGCTTCCGTGAATGGCATATGTGTGGGTCTCTCTTGGGAACTTCCTAAGAACTAGTATAATACTCAAATATGGTATTTAAGTCGTCAAACGTAGCATCGTCTCTGATACGTTGTTTACAGAGCACTCCTGCGGGTAGGGGGATGGAGAATACTCCCGCAGTATCCCTGCTTGTCGTAAGAGGCGACTAAAAGGGCGGGGAGGTGAAACCCCGAAAACAAACCCCCAGGCAGCAAAGGGATGCGTCCGGACAGTTTTGTGGGTCCACTGTCTGTGTGCGGCCATACCAGCTGGCCTGCGATCCACCCGCATGTTAGCCGTGTGCGGAGACCCGTAAGGGGGAGAAGGGGATCCTGGTGGGTGAGTTCTCTGGAACCCAGCCGGGTGTCGGAAGCCCGGTATGGGCCGGAGTTCAACACCCCACTTAGGCCCTGGATTCCCTGTAAACGGGCGGTCAAGATCTAGCCAGTCTTGATCAATCGGCTTATCGACACGTTTCGATGGCGAGTGCTGGAGTGACGGGGGTCGGTGTAGGGCGGCCAAAGGTGTACGGGTTTGGAGGGCCCATGCACTGGAGGCCCCACCCGAAGCAGTCCCCCTAAACAATAGTGCTATATCCCTTGGGTAGCCCTGGCGACCACACCGGTTTGCGGTGTGGCGTCCCGAATGTGTGGCTCCGTGGTGGGTGGGGAGCCCAGGGGACGAAATCCTAATTTTCATGGAGACAATCTTACTCCCTCCAAATAAAAGATCCCGCCCGGATACGGGCGGGGGAGATAGTATTTTCAAGAAGAGCATGCGCTATTTGGTTCTCAAATGTGCGAAAGATGGCGAGACACTTAAAAAGGTGTCTCCCTTCTTCATTAAACGGTCCTTGTCTGCGGTCATCCCTGGAGAACCTCACTCAGTCAAAAAGCTTAGAGATGGGACACTATTGATTGAGACGGCAAATGTAGACCAAGCAGAAAAACTGCTCAAAGTGAAGAAACTCCACGATATCCCGGTCACGGTAGATATCCACCGCACCCTAAACACTTCTCGGGGAGTTATAAGCCATTATGATCTCCTCTACGTTGAAGTAGACGAAATTAAGAGAAATGGCCCCACAAGGTGTGACAGACTGTCGTCGACTTACGACTAGGAGGAACGGTGAGACGATTAACACAACATCTGTGATCCTCACGTTCGCTCTCGATAAGCTCCCCGAGAAAGTGCATGTAGGCTACAATTCGGTACCAGTGCGGCCATTCATACCAAACCCCATGCGTTGCTTCCAATGCCAAAAGTTCGGCCACATCGCACCGCGATGTGAGGGTAAGACCACCTGCCCGCGCTGTGGCAAGGACAAGCATGAGGGTGACGTATGCTCCTCCGATCCTTTCTGCGTAAACTGCGAGGGTTCGCATCCAGCGTACTCTCGTGATTGCCCTGTGATGAAGGATGAAAGGAAAATTATGGAAATTAAGACCCTAGATAAAATCCCGTATGGAGAGGCGCGGCAGAAGTATCGGAGTCTCATGGCCCCTACCTTTTCCCGATCTTGGGCAGGTGTAGCAGCAACCCCCAAGAAAATGTGTACTATCTCCACTCGGACCGAAGAAACTAAGCCCACAAACAGCGTAAAAGAATCTAATGTACCGAAGAATATGCCCCAGAAAGCCACGTCGAAGATATCGGCCGAGCCGGCTAAGGCCCATAATCCGGCAAAGACGAACGCCACCAGTTCGGGTTCTCCCGTTAAGAACCCGAACAACTCCACCCCGGCCACGCAAATCAGGCGTGGAAAATCTCAATCCCCCGGGCCATCTGGTCCGGCCCGGCAGAGCCAACCAGAGTCGATGGAAAAAGATGAATATGTCTCTGAGTCGGAGGTCCGCCGGGCTAGGTCTAAGGGGAGGAGACATCGCATAAAGCGCTGACTCTCCCTCTGTACTTAAAGCCCCTTTTTATTATTTATTTCTTTTATTTTAAAATTATTTATTACTCACCTTTTATGGTTTTCATCTTACAGTGGAACTGTAATGGTTTTTATCGGCATAAGGAGGAGCTGGCCATTTTAACTCGTGAATTTAACCCATGTTGTGTTTGCCTCCAAGAAACGCATTTCAAAATGGCGGACAAGGGGATTTTAAAAGGTTTTAACGTTTTTAGATTTGACGAAATCAGTGGCCAACGAGCCCATGGTGGAGTTATGGTTGCTATTCGGGAGGCCCTTTACACCTCCCGAGTGCACCTAAACACGCCGTACCAAGCGGTGGCAGTCACCGTGTACGCCCCCGAGGCGATCACGCTATGCAACGTGTACCTGCCCGAGGGTGCACCGGTCACTCAATTTTACCTGAATGCTCTTGTCCGTCAACTACCTCAGCCGTTTATTTTACTAGGAGATTTTAGCGCCCACGATCCTCTTTGGGGAAGCCCAAGAAGGCAATGCAATCGTAGAGGACGGATTTTATCCTCCTTTATTTTAGATAATGACTTGGTTTTATTGAACAATGGGGAAAAAACCCGTTTTAATTCTTTTACCGGTGACTCTTCAAGCATAGATTTGTGCATTGTATCGAGCGCCTTAAGTATAAAATTTAACTTATCCGTTCATGATGACCTCTGTGGGAGCGATCACCTCCAACTTCTTATTACCAAGGAACGGCATTGTAACCCTAGTTTTATACGGTCAGGCAATTGGGCTATCCGGAAAGCAGACTGGTCGCTTTTCCGAAACTGTTTTAATTTCAAATATGACGAAACACGTGATGGTGTTGACAATATTAACAGTTTGACTAGCAGTATAATACAAGCCGCACACGCCAGCGTACCACGGTCTCGCGGTACTGCGACGAGACCTCAAGTTCCGTGGTGGAATGATGACTGCGCGAAAGCTATCCGCCAACGTAAAAAGGCGTTGCGGATTTTTAACAAATATCCGACGGAAACTAATCTATCCTCCTTCAGGCGCTTGAGAGCGAAGGCACGACAGGTCGTGAGAGACGCAAAAAGAGCTTCCTGGATGGAATTTGTGTCGGGTGTGAATAGCAGGACTCCACTTGCACAGGTGTGGCGTAAGGTGAAGAGTATCTCGGGCAATCACCTACCCCTGCGGGTAGGGGGATGGAGAATACTCCCGTAGTATCCCTGCTTGTCGTAAGAGGCGACTAAAAGGGCGGGAAAGGAAACCCCGAAAACAAACCCCGAGTGTAGCTAGGGTAGCGTCCGGGCAGTTTAGTGGGTCCACTGTCTGTGTGAGGCGATACCAGCTTGCCAAGATCCACCCATGTGTTTGCCGTGCATGGAGATCCGTAAGGGGGAAAAGGGGACCCTGGTGGGTGAGTTCCCCGGCACCCAGCCGGGTGTCGGATGCCCGGTATGGGCCGGAGTGCAATACCCCACTTTGGCCCCGGATTCCCCGTAAACGGACGGCCGGGGGCTAGCCACCCCCGGTCAATCGGCTTTCCGATACGTTCGGTGGCGAGTGCTAGGGAGGTGGGGGTCTGCGTAGGGCGGTCGGAGGTGCTCGGGTTGGTGGGCCCGCAGCATCGAAGATCCAACCTGAAACAGACAACCACCTCCAGGGTGCTATATCCCCTCGGGTAGCCCTGGCGACCGCGCCGGCTTGCGGCGCGGCGTCCCGAATGTGTGGCTCCGTGGTGGGTGGGGAGCCCGGGGGATGAAGTTCAAGGTGGTATGGAAAATTCAAATTTCCCACCCATAAAAAGACCCCGCCCAGACACGGGCGGGCGAGATAAAGAGATAATATGTAGTAAGAAGTATTTAATAATGAAGTGTGCAAAAGAAGGTGAAACCTTAAAGAAAGTGTCCCCATTTCTTATTAAGAAAGTATTGTCGGCTGCCGTACCTGGTGAATTAAGATCAGCAAAGAAGCTAAGAGATGGCACGCTATTAATCGAAACTGATAATATGCAGCAGAGTGAGCGATTACTTACTATGTCCATGCTAAATGACATCCCCGTCAAGGTGGAGGTGCACCGCACCCTCAACACGAGTCGGGGAGTTATTTCTCATTACGATCTATTGTATGTCGAGATTGAGGAGATAAAGAGAGAAATGGCTTCTCAAGGGGTGACCGATGTCAGAAGACTAACGACGAAACGTGACGGTGTCGTAAAAGACACGACGTCCGTTATCCTCACGTTTTCCCTCGATCAACTCCCCGACAAGGTGTTCGTCGGATATGAATCCGTCCCTGTGCGACCATTCATTCCGGCGCCCATGCGCTGCTTTCAGTGCCAGCACTTCGGCCACATCGCCACGCGATGTGAGGGCAAGGCCACCTGCCCGCGCTGCGGACTGGACGTGCATGAGGGTGCGGACTGCACAAAAGATCCCCACTGCGTAAACTGCGAGGGCTCACACCCAGTTTACTCCCGTAAGTGCCCAAAAATGCTCGAAGAAAGAAAAATAATGGAAATCAAGACCGTAGAAAAAATTACGTATTTTGAGGCTAGGAAAAAGTTTCGATCCCAAGTTGCGCCGATATTTTCGGAATCGTTCGCCACTGTTGCGGCCAAGCCTGTTACCAAAATAACTATGTCCACACAGACACCCTGTTTCGATAAGGACGAAAAGCTGAAGGCACCAAATCATGAGAAGGAAAGATTAAACAAAAATAATAATAATAGTAGCAAGGTGGGTTCATCTCAAACGAACCCACCAAAATCCACCAATGGAGCCCCCGCTGCTATGCGAGGAAAGACTCCATCCCCCGGCCCATCCGGTTTAAACGCACCGGAGGCAATGGAGGAGGACGAAGGTCCCTCAGAGGCCGAAGTCCTCCGCGCAAAAGAAAAGGGGAAGAAAAGTTACCAGCGTCTCCGACGATAGTCCTCCCACGAGACTCGGTCCTCGAAAGGTTTTTAAGTAATTTTTTATTTTAAATCCTTTTATCATGGCTTTTATCTTGCAGTGGAACTGCAATGGATTTTATAGACATAATGAGGAGTTGAAGTTTTTAGTTAAAGATTTTAACCCCTTATGCATATGTCTGCAAGAGACGCATTTTAAAAATACGGACAAGGGGATTTTAAAGGGTTTTAATGTTTTTAGATTTGACGATACCAGTGGCCAACGTGCCCAGGGTGGAGTGGCTATTGCTACTCGGGAGGCCCTTTACACCTCCCGAGTACAGCTGAACACGCCTTTTCAGGCGGTGGCTGTGACGGTACACGCCCCGACAGCAATTACGTTGTGCAATGTATACATGCCGGATGGCGCACCGGTCAGCAGACTGAACCTGGAAGCCCTTTATCGCCAGCTGCCAAGCCCATTTATTTTAGTTGGGGATTTTAACGCTCACGACACCCTATGGGGTAGTTCTAGTGCACAAAGTGACCGGAGAGGCCGTATTTTAGCCAATTTTATAATGGATTTTAATCTGATTTTATTAAATAACGGGGAGCATACCCGTTTTAACTCCTTCAATGGTCAATTCTCGACAATTGACCTTTGTATGTGCTCGAGCACTTTAATGAATAAAATTCATTTGTCAGCTCACGAGGACCTATGTGGGAGCGACCACTTTCCCCTTTTCATACAGACAGAGGATAATTTTAACCCTTACTTTATTAGACCTGGTAACTGGATTATCCGGAAAGCAAATTGGGCGCTTTTTAAAGAGAACTTTAATTTTACTTTTGACGAACGGTATGACGGAATTCTAAACATAGAAAATATGACAAGAGGTGTAATAGAATCCGCCACGTGCAGCGTGCCTCGATCAGCACAAATGTCTTCTAGGCCTGCAGTTCCATGGTGGAACGAGGAATGCGCGGAAGCTATTTGTAAGCGCAAGAGGGCGCTACGAATATTCAAGAAATATCCAACGGCCACCAATCTTTCGACATTTAGGCGCCTCCGAGCCAAAGCTCGAAGGGTAGTAAAGGAGGCAAAAAAGGTTTCATGGAGAGAATATGTTTCTGGAATTAACTACAAAACCCCTCTTGCACAGGTATGGAACAGGGTCAGGCGTATTTCGGGAAACCACCATCAGCTGAGCGTCTCCTTCCTTAAGGTTGGCGGCAATGTCTTGACATCTCTTTCGGCTATCGGTGAGGTATTCGGCCAGTTGTTCTCTAGCATATCCCGTGACGACGCATACGACGACTTATTCTTGTCCATTAAGACACAAAAGGAATCATCACCGCTGATCTTTACACCCGTGAGAACAGTAGAGGATTATAACATCCCTTTTTCACTTTGGGAACTGCGTTCAGCAATTGCAGAATCCAGGGACTCTGCCGTAGGAATGGACGACATCCATAATGCATTTCTCCGGAATATTTCGGAGAAGGCATTGTCGGAGGTCCTGCGCTCCCTTAACCAACTTTGGGTCGAGGGTAGCTTTCCACCATCCTGGCGGGAGTCTGTTATAATCCCAATTCTTAAACAGGGAAAGGATAGAGCTGACCCGAATAATTATCGACCTATCTCCTTAACCAGTTGCCTGTGCAAGGTAATGGAGAGAATGGTGAATCGACGACTCGTTTGGTGGTTAGAGCGTCGAAACCTTATCTCAAGTATCCAGTGCGGGTTCAGACGTGGCCGTTCGACCATAGATCACCTGGTCAGGGTCGATAACTTTATCCAGGAGGCCTTTCTACTGCGTCAACACGTTGTGGGTGTCTTTTTCGACATGGAAAAAGCATACGACAGAGTTTGGAGACATAAAATATTGACGACTCTTCACAAGTGGGGATTGAGAGGTAATTTACCTGTTTTTATACAACATTTTTTAAGGGATCGTGTTTTTAAAGTTAGGATAGGTAGACACCTATCCGAATTTTATCGGCAGGACAATGGAGTACCCCAAGGGTCGGTTTTAAGCGTGACACTATTTGCAATTACGATTAACGAAGTCGCGGAATGCATTAAACCTCCTCTCATGGGATCTCTGTTTGTAGACGATTTAGCAATATTTTGCAGATCGTCCAAATTAGTTACCGCAACCAGAGTAATCCAGCTGGCCTTAAATAGATTGGAGGTTTGGACACAGAGGAATGGTTTTAAGTTTTCCTCGGAGAAGTGCAAGTGCGTACATTTTTACCGGGTGAGGGGGCACTATAATCCACCAGCTTTGTCACTATGTGGCAATTTTTTACCGTTTGTGGAATCGGTCCGGTTCCTTGGTTTGACCCTGGACTACCGACTGAACTGGCGCGAACACACACAAATTTTAAGAAATAAATGCCTTCGGACTTTAAACATTTTAAAATTTTTAAGCCACACGACATGGGGTGCCGACCGTAGGTCCCTAATTTTATTGCACCGCACACTTATCCGCTCAAGATTGGATTACGGATCAATTGTTTACGCTTCTGCACGGGAATCGTACCTAAGACCTTTAACTTCGGTACACAACGCAGGGCTACGAATATCTACAGGCGCTTTCCGAACAAGTCCGGTGCTCAGTATATATACGGATGCTGGAGAGCCGCCGTTGACGTACCGGAGGACTATTTTAATGTGCTCGTACGTCGTCAAAGTTTTATCAATGTCAAATCACCCATGTTTTAATATGATTTTTAACCCTAGATTTTTAGAACTTTTTAACCGACGGACAAGAGCAACTAAGCCGCTAAGTATCCGTTTTAACGAATTCACTCAGGGTATTGGTTTCTCGCCTCCACGGATACATCCTATAGGGTATTCTAAGTACCCTCCTTGGGTAATTCCTCAACCTAGAATTTACTCGCACCTAAACACCCGACTAAAGGCCTGCTCCACTGCCTCAGAATACCAGGTTTTATTCAGCGAATTCCTCGACTGCCATCCGGACATGATCCCTATCTTTACAGACGGATCAAAGAGCGATATGGCTTGCGCGTGCGCTGTTTCATCCTACCAAAACGTAAAGATCCAAGCTAAGCTCAATGGTATGTGTAGTATATACACAGCTGAGCTGCTGGCCATTAAGTTGGCCCTTGAGGAGATAGGAGATTCAGGCGAGTCTTTCGTAATTTGTACAGACTCGAGGAGCGCACTTGAATCCATTTCCGACTTCTTCCCCAGGCACCCTCTTGTCCAGAGTATACAGTCCACCCTACTGTCCCTTGATAAGAAGAGAATCAAGGTGGGTTTTCTTTGGGTACCTGGACATATGGGAATAGCGGGGAACGAGATGGCAGACGCCGCTGCGAAGGAAGCCCTGGAAATTGAGGAACCTACCTGGACTTTGGTACCTTACCAAGACCTCCAAGCAGCCTTCCGAAAGAAGGTGCTAGAGCAGTGGACCAATAAATGGAACGATGTAACGAACAACAAGCTACGTTATATTAAACCGGTAACGTCGGTGTGGCCCACTTCCGTCCGGAACAGTCGCAGAGAGGAAGTCGTCATCACGAGGTTGCGTATCGGGCACTGCGCCCTGACCCACTCGTTCCTCTTTACAGACGAGAAGATACCACCATGCTGTGATGATTGTGACTGTCCTCTCAGTGTGCGACACCTCCTGACGGAGTGCGACAAATACCAAGGTATGCGCGAAAGGCTAGGCGTCAGGGGACACCTAAAGGAAGTTTTAGGAGACGATATCGATCGAATTAACCGAGTCTTGTCTTACATAAAAGAAATCGGGCTTCTTAACAAAATATAATATAGATATATCTATAGTGATACAAGATGAATACGTATGTATAAATTATATATGATTTTAGGAATGGTATATAAATAAAATAGATTGTGCGCGGTGCCAATGACCATAGTCGTCGACGCACCCGAACACCCAACTACTACTACTACTACTCGGGCAATCACCACCAGCTGGGAATAACCTACCTCAAGGTTGGTGGCGATATTGTGACCTCAGCTCCTGAGATTGGTGAGGCTATTGGCCGCTCGCTCGCCGATACGAGCAGTAATAGAAATTACAATCCCACATTTTTGGGAATTAAATTACGAGTTGAAGCCTCACCAATCAACTTTCGTGAGATCCGCTGTCATGAAGATTATAACCTTCCGTTTTCCCTTAGGGAGCTACAATCAGCCGTTGATGACTCCAAATTCACGGCTCCGGGATTGGATGAGGTCCACAACGCCTTTCTCCGGAATATTCCGACGACGACAATGTTAGAGGTCCTCCACACTCTCAATCACCTTTGGAGAGACGGTGCATTCCCGTCGTCCTGGCGCGACTCAGTAGTCATACCCATACCGAAGCAGGTCAAAGATCGTACTGACCCGAATGGTTATAGACCTATAGCACTCACTAACTGCCTGTGCAAGTTAATGGAAAGAATGGTTAACCGACGGCTTATTTGGTGGCTAGAGTGCCGAAACCTTCTCTCCGATATTCAGTGTGGATTTCGTAGAGGCCGGTCCACGATCGATCACCTGATAAGAATAGATAATTACATCCAGGAAGCCTTTGTTCTCCGCCAGCATGTTGTCGGCGTCTTCCAGCCGTTCATCACTCCGTTGCTGACTCCAATCCAATCAGCCGTTGATGACTCCAAATTCACGGCTCCGGGATTGGATGAGGTCCACAACGCCTTTCTCCGGAATATTCCGACGATGGCAATGTTAGAGGTCCTCCACACTCTCAATCACCTTTGGAGAGACGGTGCATTCCCGTCGTCCTGGCGTGAATCAGTAGTCATACCCATACCGAAGCAGGGCAAAGACCGTACTGACCTATATCACTGACTAACTGCCTGTGCAAGTTAATGGAAAGAATGGTTAACCGACGGCTTATTTGGTGGCTAGAGCGCCGAAACCTTCTCTCCGATATTCAGTGTGGATTTCGTAGAGGCCGGTCCACGATCGATCACCTGATAAGAATAGATAACTACATCCAGGAAGCCTTTCTTCTCCGCCAGCATGTTGTCGGCGTCTTCTTTGACATAGAGAAGGCATATGACACTGTCTGGCGGCGAAAAATATTGAACACTTTGCACGAATGGGGTCTCAGGGGTAATCTACCCACTTTTATTAAGAATTTTTTATCCGATCGGGTGTTTAAGGTTAGAATCGGTCAGTACCTATCCGTAGCATACAGCCAAGATAATGGGGTTCCACAAGGGTCAGTTTAAAGCGTAACACTTTTCGCCGTGGCAATCAACGATATCGTTGATTGCATAAAGCCACCGGTGATAGGGTCTTTGTTTGTGGATGACTTCGCCATATTCTGCAGGTCATCTTATCTTACCTCTGCTGCTAGACTCACCCAACTTACGCTGAATAAATTGGAGAAGTGGACCCAAAGGAGCGGATTTAAAATCTCCTCGGAAAAAACAAAATGCATTCACTTTCACCGGATTAGGGGGCAACACATCCCTCCGCCGCTACATTTAGGAGGGAAAAACATTCCATTTGTGGACTCCAACAGATTCCTGGGACTTGTATTTGACTATCGCCTCAACTGGAAGGAACAAATTAGTGTCCTGAAAAGAAAATGTACAAATGCGTTAAATATTCTGAAATATCTAAGTCACTCATCCTGGGGAGCTGACCGCAATACGCTTCTCTTACTATACCGGACGCTGATACGGTCAAAGCTAGACTACGGTTGTTTTGTGTATTCCTCCGGTCGGGAGTCATACTTGCGCCCACTGACATCGGTTCACAATGCTGGAATACGGTTAGCCACCGGGGCGTTCCGTACGAGTCCAGTGCAAAGCATCTATGCGGATGCAGGAGAACCGCCCTTGTCCCATCGGAGAAACATGCTTATGTGCTGCTATGTAGCAAAAATTTTATCTATGAGGACTCACCCTTGTTTTAACCTTGTTTTTAAACCCCGCTACTTAGAACTTTTTAACCGTCGAACCAGAGCCACTAGGCCTGCAAGCATATGATTCAACAGTTTTATATCCGAGCATCGAATCACGCTTCCTGAAGTATATCCTTCTGGCTTTCCCAAACATCCGCCATGGGAAACTCCCGCTCCTAAAATCAACATGGGACTCACTCAGCGCAAGAAAGCTCTAACCACTACTCTGGAATACCAGCGTCAGTTTTATCTCTATCTTCACTGCAACCCAGGTATCGTGCCAGTTTTTACAGATGGCTCTAAGTCTGACGCTGCCTGTGCATGTGCAGTTGTCTCATCCCACCATGGAGCCATCAGGGCGAGGTTGAATCCGCTGTGTAGTGTTTACACAGCGGAACTCCTCGCAATAAAAATGGCCCTAGGAGGGATAGAAGGGAACAGTGGCTCCTTCGTCATATGCTCGGACTCTCTTAGCGCCCTGAACTCCATCTCTAACTTTTCTTCAATGCACCCAATCATTCAAGATATACAAACTGCTTTGATATCCCTTAGCAGAAGGGGAATATCTGTATCATTCCTTTGGGTCCCAGGGCATGTGGGTATCCCTGGAAATGAAAGAGCGGACGCTTTGGCGAAGGAGGCACTTGACTTGGAGGAAATAACTCTGACGCTGGTACCATACGAGGACCTTAAGTCTTTCTTGAGAAATGTAGCCCTAGAAGAGTGGAAAGATATATGGAGGAACGTTGAAAATAATAAACTGCGCGTGGTGAAATCGGTAGTGTCAGCGTGGCCCACATCCGTCAGGAAGAGTCGCCGGGAGGAAGTGGTCATCACACGTTTGAGGATAGGGCATTGCCCTTTGACTCACTCCTTTCTCTTCACCGAGGAGAAACGACCACCTCGCTGTGATGACTGCGACTGCCCTCTCAGCGTTCGGCATATCCTGACGGAGTGTGACAAATACCGATACTTGCGTAGCAGGCTGCAGTTAGCGGGAGACATAAAGTCGATCCTAGGCGATGACTCAGATGTTCTCAACCGCGTTTTATCATTTTTAAATGAAACTGGCCTTTTTAGCAGTATTTTAAGGATGTAAAACCTATTTTAATTTTGACTAAGAGTGCATATTAACAATTTTATTTTAATACCAATATATGTAACATATATATTTTTTTTTTATAAACATGACGTGTAGTGGTGCAAAATGACCATGTTGTCGACGCACCCTATAAACCAAATACTACTACTACTACTACTACTGTTTACAGAGCTCGGTCCATGCCTTTTCTCTACAAATATTGTTGTCTGCTAGCCATAACGAACCAACCTATAAAATCAAAAGTTTTAAACCAAGTATAGAAAATTATACTATAATCTAGATAAAAGTCACAAATTGAGGTTGTTCACAATTATTACTTGTTTAAAGTAGCTCTTAGTTCATCATACACAGGAACGTGAGTTTTAATAGCTGTAGAATCATCTTCACAGTTGGGAGCAGATGCATTGAGGGTTTATTCTTCCTCATCTTTTTCTTCATTATCTTTCTGTCGAAATGATATAATGTGATGGGCAGTGTTATCCCAAACCCACCAATCAACGCTAAAGGAAAACTATGTACTCGGCCCCGGTGGCGGCGGGGTAAAGTCCCCGCCTGCTAACCCGAGGGTCGCGGGTTCGAGTCCCGCCTGGGTAGAATGTTATCTGCCCAGGACATGGGTGTTTGTGAAATGAGTTATATGGAAGAGAGGACTGTATTGGCCTAATATCGCTCAAGTAAATAAAGACGACATTATTATACTCGGTAAAAGTCAAACCCGTTCATCGCAGTCTACAATAAATTTAGCGATCTTAAAGGTCATTGCATATCCGATAACTCCTGATTCAACCCGACCAAAGTGAGAGAAAAAAACCCATGTATAATTTAGGAAAGACAAGGACACACTTCAAGACACTGGCATCAAATAAGCGATGGATAGACCCTCCCAGAGGACTTAAATGAATTTCTACGAATTGCTTTGCCATGATCCTACCGTTTCTTGTGGTGACAGCATGGTCTGATTTTGCCACCTCTAATTAATCTCAGCGTTATTTAACCCGTCTTCGGCTAATTTTCTTGGGACAATGTACGACCACGGCGTTTTGTATGGTGACAATATTATATGAGCATCTCGGGATCAGTGGGATCTACATAGGTGATACCATCTCTTATCTACCCCTGCGGTTAGGGGGATGGAGAATAATCCCGCAGTATCCCTGCTTGTAAGAGGCGACTAAAAGGGCGGGGAGGTAAACCCCGAAATCAAACCCCCAGGCAGCAAAGGGATGCGTCCGGACAATCTTTTGGGTCTCCTGTCTGTGCGGCCATACCACCTGGCCTGCAATTCACCCGCATGTTTGCCGTGTGCGGAGACCCGTAAGGGTGAGAAAGGGACCCTGGTGGGTGAGCTCTCCGGCACCCAGCAGGGTGTCGGATGCCCGGTATGGACCGGAGTCCAATATCCCACTTCGGCCCTGGATTCCCTGTAAACGGGAGGTCGGGGTCTAGCCACCTCCGGTCAATCGGCTTGCCGTTAAGTTCGGTGGCGAGTGCTCGGGAGGTGGGGGTCTGCGTAGGGCGGTCGGAGGTACTCCGGTTGGTGGGCCCGTTATATCGAAGACCCAACCCGAAACAGACAACTACCTCCAGGGTTCTATATCCCCTCGGGTAGCCCTGGCGACCATACCGGTTCGCGGTGTGGCGTCCCAAATGTGTTGCTCCGTGGTGGGTGGGGAGCTTAGGGGATGAATTTTATCTAGGGCATGGCTGACAACAAACGTCCACCCCAAGAAAGATCCCGTCCGTATTCGGACGGGGGAGATGATGTTTATGGCGCTAGTCAGCGCTATTTAGTGATGAGGTGCCAGAAGGAAGGGGAGAGCCTGAAAAAGGTTTCCCCCTCCTTATACGTTAAGTTCTATCGGGTTTGGTTCCTGGAGATCTCAAATCGGCAAAAAAGCTTCGCGATGGCAAACTGCTCATCAAAACCGCAAACAGGGCTCAGAGTGAAAAACTACTAAAGACCGTTAAGCTGCACGACATTCCCGTCAAGGTCGAGGTGCACCGCATCTTGAACACGTGTAGGGGAGTGATAAGCCATTACGACTTACTGTACGTGGAGATCGACGAGATAAAGCGGGAGATGGCCTCTCAGGGGGGTCTCCGATGCTCCTCGACTCACTACTAAGCGCAACGGAGAAAGGGTCAACACGACATCTGTCGTTCTTACGTTCGCGCGTGACGTCCTCCCCGACAAAGTGTTCGTCTGTTATGAATCGGTCCCAGTGCGGCCATTCATACCGGCACCCATGAGATGCTACCAGTGCCAGCAATTCGGCCACATGGCCACACGATGCCAGGGCAAGGGCACCTGCCCCCGCTGCAGCCTGGATAAGCATGACTGCGGAATGCACAAGTGACCCACTTTGCGTCAATGGCGAGGGTGCCCATCCCGTGTATTCTCGTGATTGTCCAAAGTTGATCGAAGAGCGGAAAATCATGGAGATTAAGACGGTGGATAAAATCCCGTACCTCGAGGCTCGGAAAAGGTGTCGAGCACAAGTTGCCCCCACTTTTCCAGATCGTGGGCTCATGTCGCTTCCACTCCTATCGCAAAGATTGAAACGACTGGGCACAATTTGAAACACACCGGAATTTATTTATAAGAACACAACTTATATAAGATTACAAACTTATTCAATCGAATTTAGATAATCTTCCACAATGGTGGTGAAACGACCAGGCAGTGGTCACTCCTCAGAACTCCCGCCTCTACGTTCTGTCCTTGCCGAGCTCCCGACCAGCCCGATCCGGTCCGGTCTCTCTGCGCCACTCGCGCATGCGCCGCGATGCCGGTTCCGCCCTCTCCACCGCCGCAGCGAACTACGTGCCGAAACGGCACATACTCCCCCTCCGATCCAGCTCCCTGCCACTGTGTAGGTTGCTGTATACCATGCTGTTGGAGTTTATCAAAATTAAATAACATATATTACATAATTATTCCCCACCTATTGTATCCGCGCACATTTTCAGCTGCGATAGATGAGCTCTCCGCACCAAACTTCCGTCCTCAACATTTGTCAGTGCTGCTGTCACTGGAGTCAAGAACCTTGATATTTTGTAGGGCCCTTTCCACCTATGCATTAATTTTGCTGCTCTCTTATCAGAGGCACAGCTGAGGGGGTTTGCACGTAATACCACCCAGTCTCCCACCGCAAACGGGTTTTTTGAGCGACCCCTATTGTATTTTGTTTCCAAACGACGGTGCGCTCGCAGTAAATTTCTTTTTGCGGACAACCACGCTCTGCTACCACTTTGAAACGACTGGGCACAATTTGAAACTCACCGGAATTTATTTATAAGAATAAAACTTATATAAGATTACAAACTTATTCAATCGAATTTAGATAATCTTCCACAATGGTGGTGAAACGACCAGGCAGTGGTCACTCTTCAGAACTCCCGCCTCTACGTTCTGTCCTTGCCGAGCTCCCGACCAGCCCGATCCGGTCCGGTCTCTCTGCGCCACTCGCGCATGCGCCGCGACTGCCGGTTCCGCCCTCTCCACCGCCGCAGCGAACTACGTGCCGAAACGGCACAAGATCACCATTTCGACCCAGACGGAAGAGAATGCCAGACAAGAAACTAAAGCCACAGAGCAGAAATCGGCCACTCCAGCTAAGGCCACCAATCCGGAATCCTAGACAAAACCCACCGGTCCGGGTTCCCCTAAGTGGAACCCGGCCAGAACATCTCCCGGGGCCATGCAATCCAAGCGTGGAAACTCAATCCCCCGGTCCATCTGGCAAGGCTCGAAAGAGCACCCCAGAGCCAATGCAGGAGGATGAGTGTCTATCAGACTGATATCTTGCAAGTGTCTACCAAAGGGAAGAAAAATCCCATGAGACGCTGACCTTCCCAATTTTTCACCGCTCGATTTTATTCTAATTTACTTCCTTCTCTTTCTATTTATTTCTTATGGCTTTTATACTGCAGTGGAACTGCAACGAATTTTATCGGCATAAGGAGGAGCTGGCCGTCTTAATACGTGATTTTAACCCGGTTTGCGTTTCTCTTCAAGAAACGAATTTTAAAGACACGGACAAGGGCATCTTAAACCATTTTAAGGTTTTTAGATTAGACGACACCTGCGGCCAACGAGCCCAGGGTGGAGTGGCAATTGCTATCCGCGAGGCCCTTTACACCTCCCAGGTACACCTGAACTCACCGTTTCAGGCGGTGGCGGTGACTGTTCACGCTCCGCAGACGGTTACGGTATGCAACGTATGTCTGCCAGCGGGTGCACCGGTCACCTGTTTTAATTTGGAAGCCCTTGTCCACCAGCTGCTCAGCCCTTTATTTCACTCGGTGACTTCAACGCACACGATCCTCTATGGGGAAGCAGTAGAGGGCAGTGTAATCGTAGAGGACGGATTTTATCTTCCTTTATTACGGAGTGTAACCTAGTTTTATTGAACGACGGGGAGAAAACCCGGTTCAACAGCTTAACCGGTGACTTCACCTCTATTGACCTTAGCCTCTATTGACCTATGCGAGACATCGAGCGTGTTGTTAAATGAACTCAGTATGTTCGTACACGATTATCTATGTGGGAGTGATCACTATCCCCATTTTATACTGAAGGAGGGACGTTATAACCCCAGTTTTATTCGGCAGGGCAACTGGATTATCCGGAAAGCCGATTGGGCTCGTTTTAAGAGCAATTTTACCTTTAAACAAGACACGTCGCTAAACACCGTGTCTAACATAAATCATTTAACAAGCTGCATCATCGAAGCCGCGGACACAAGCGTACCACGGGCTCGTCGTCTCAACTCGAGACAATCTGTACCTTGGTGGAACGAAGAATGCGAAGCTGCCATTCGCAAACGGGAAATTGCGCTACAAATTTTTAAAAAGTTTCCGACGGACACGAACCTTTCCGCCTTCCGGCGCTTAAGAGCTAAGACTCGACAGGTCGTGAATGAGGCGAAGAAGGCTTCCTGGGTGGAATTTGTCTCGGGTGTCAACTTTAGAACACCATTTACACATGTCTGGCGCAAGATCAGGAGTCTATCGGGTAACCACCAACAGGTCGGCATCTCCTTTTTACATGTCAATGGCGATGTAATAACGTCTGAAATTACAATCAGCGACATTTTCGGCCAGCTACTCGCCAAAACTAGCAGTAATAGGAGCTACGACTCGACGTTTCTGAAAACCAAGGAGCGATCGGAGATCTACTCGATAAACTTTAAGGAAAGACATCCCTTGGCGGATTACAACCTTCCGTTTTCCTTCTAGGAACTCAAATCTGCCATTGCTGACTCCCATATCACTTCTCCCATATCACTTCTCCGGGATCTGACGAGGTCCACAATGCCTTACTCCGGAATATTCCGGAGTCGGCACTGTTAGAGGTCCTCCATACCTTCAACCAACTATGGCTAGAAGGTGCTTTACCACCGTCCTGGCGGGAGTCTGCGGTAGTTCTTATACTAAAAAAAGATAAAGACAGAGCCGACCCGAATGACTTCAGACCTATATCCCTCACCAGCTGTCTGTGTAAGGCTATGGAAAGAATGGTGAATCGGCGGCTCGTCTGGTGGCTAGAGCGCCGAAATCTTCTCTAGTATTCAATGTGGTTTCCGCAGAGGCCGTTCCACTACCGATCATTTAGTCAGAATAGACTATATCCAGGAAGCCTTTCTTCATCGCCAACACGTAGTCGGGGTATTTTTTGACATAGAGAAGGCATACGACCGAGTTTGGCTTCACAAGATCTTAAGAACTATGCACGAATGGGGATTTATTACCTTTATTCGAAACTTTTTATCGGACCGAGTTTTTAAAGTGAGAATTGGCCAACATGAATCAAAATTTTATACTCAAGAGAACGGTGTTCCTTAAGGTTCAGTACTTAGCGTAACGCTATTTGCTATAGCGATTAACGATATCGCTAACTGTATAATAACACTGGTAATTGGCTCACTATTTGTGGACGACTTCGCAATTTTTTGTAGGTCATCCCAACCTGCTACCGTGGGCAGACTTATCCAGCGTACTCTAAACAAGTTGGATAGGTGGGCCAAAGATAACGGGTTTAAATTCTCCTTAGAGAAAACTAAATGCCTCCACTTACGCCGGTGTAGGGGTCATACCATTCCCCCATCACTAACCCTGGACGGTACAAACCTTCCGTTTGTTAACTCTAGCAAGGGGGGAAAGGGGATCCTGGTGGGTTAGTTCTCTGGAACCCAGCCGGGTGTCGGAAGCCCGGTATGGGCCGGAGTTCAATACCCCACTTCGGCCCTGGATTCCCTGTAAACGGGCGGTCAAGATCTGGCCAGTCTTGATCAATCGGCTTATCGACACGTTTCGATGGCGAGTGCTGGAGTGACGGGGGTCTGTGAAGGGCCGCAAAAGGTGTATGGGTTTGGAGGGCACACCCGAAGCAGGCCCCCTAAACAATAGCGCATGTGCAGTTGTGTCTCCTCATCATGGCGTCACGAAGGTGAAACTTAACTCACTCTGTTCAGTCTTCACTGCGGAATTGTATGCCATTAAGACGGCGCTGCACGGAATCAAGAATGGAAATGCCGCCTACCTCATAAGCACGGACTCCGCTAGTAGCCTCCGAGCCATTTCCTCCTTTTCCCCATGAAACCCTCTGGTCCAGGAAATACAACTTGCTCTCTCATCCCTTGGTGAGAAGGGAATAAAAGTCTCTTTTATCTGGATCCCTGGTCATGTGGGGATAAAGGGTAACGAAGAAGCCGATCTAGCCGCCAAAAGTGCACTGAATATACCTGATCCGGAAGAAACTCTAATAACCGCCGAGGACCTTAGAGCCGTACTACGAAGCGTAGCTCTAAAGAAGTGGAAAGACAAGTGGTCCGAGCTACAAGGCAATAAACTTCGAACCATAAAGCCTATAACATCACCATGGGCAACCTCTGTGAGGAGGAACCGCAGGGAGGAGGTCGCAATAACCCGGCTCAGAATAGGACACTGTGCCTTAACACACGCTTATCTCTTCACAGAAGATAAGTCGCTGCCAATTTGTGAGGATTGCGATATTCCCTTAAGTGTGAAACATATCCTGACCGAATGCAGAGAGTATAGCGGTACACGTCAGAACTTACAAATACGTGGAGAGATGAGAAAAGTTCTTGGAGATGACATTGATTCCATTAATAATGTCTTAAAATTTTTAAACGTGACCGGATTATATAATAAGTTATAGAATCCAATATCCTAAAACTCCGTATAAAAATGAATAGAACATCCACTGATTGTTAATACCGATACTCCGTGGTGCTAAATGACCATAGCTGTCGTCGCACCCTATAAATCCAACCCTACCTACCTAATAGGAAAATTTCTTTGAGATGACATTGATTCCATTAATAAAGTCTTAAAATTTTGAAACGTGACCGGATTAAATAATAAGTTATAGAATTCAACATCATAAAATTCCGTATAAAAATTAATAGAACATCCACTGATTGTTTATACTGATACACCGTGGTGCTAAATGACCATAGCTGTCGTCGCACCCTATAAATCCAAACCTACCTACCTACGTCATATTGAGCTTTTAACCTCCGACATCATTGAAGCTGCAAATGCAAGCGTACCGCGATCTAGAGGTACGGCAAAGCGACCACGGGTACCGAACGACGGATGTGCCGGAGCTATTACGCTTCATAAGAAGGCACTTCGTGTTTTTAATAAATATCCCACGGCGACAAACTGGGCCTCTCCCCCTCGCCTTCGAGCTAGGGCTCGTCGGGTGGTGAAGGAGGCTAAGAGGGTCTCCTGGATGGAAATCGTCTCCAGTGTTAACCACAAGACACCACTTGCAGAGGTATGGCGCAAGGTCAAATCCATTTCGTCTTCGGGACAGCCCAGCGTGTCCTACTTGAAAGTTGGAGGCAACCTGATGACAGCTGCGCCCGCCATTACCGAAGTTTGCGGTCAGGTCCTAGCAAACACCAGCAGTGACAACAATTTCGACGGCGCCTTTCTAACGCTTAAAGCTCGGCACGAAGCTACCCGGCTTTCTCTTCGAGAAGGAGGTACAGCTGCAGAATACAATGACCCGTTCTCCCTGTGGGAACTCACTTCTGCCATCGGAGACTCCCGAAACACCTCCCCAGGATTGGACCAAGTTCACAATGCCTTCCTCCGGAATCTTTCGGAGAAGGCGTTGATCGAAGTCAAGAAGACCGAAGTTCCAAACCTTGAATCAACTTTGGGTTGATAGGTATTTTCCATCGCCCTGGCGGGAGTCCGCAGTCGTGCCTATCCCAAAGCAGGGAAAAGACAGAACTGACCCGTTTAATTATAGGCCCATCTCCCTTACTAGCTGCCTGTGTAAAGTCATGGACAGAAAGGTCAATCGGAGACTCATTTGGTGGCTGGAAAGACGAAAACTCCTCTCCAACATTCAGTGTGGTTTCTGCCGTGGTAGATCAACGTCAGATCACCTCGTCCGTGCAGAAAATTTCATCCAGGAGGCCCTCCTCCTTCGGCAGCATGTCGTCGGAGTCTTTTTCGACCTAGAAAAGGCGAACGACAGAGTCTGGCGGCGGAGAATTTTGGACAGGCTTCACGCGTGGGGTTTTAGGGGGAACCTACCCATCTTCATTCAAAATTTTTTAACCGACCGAGTTTTTAAAGTACGGATTGGGAGGCATGTCTCTCATCCTTATTCTCTCGACAATGGCATTCCCCAGGGCTCAGTGTTAAGTGTGACTCTCTTCGCCATTGCAATTGATGACGTAGTCGACTTTATTAAGGAACCGGTAATGGGATCATTATTTGTAGACGATCTGGCGATATTTTGCCGATCGTCTAAAGTCGCGACAGCAGGAATTCAATTGCAAATGACCCTAAACAAGCTAAACGCATGGTCTCGGCGAAACGGTTTTCGATTTTCAGCCGAGAAGACCAAGTGCATCCACTTTTACCGGTTGCGGGGGTACACGTCCCTCCAACCCTGCGCTTGAACAATGTGGATCTCCCTTTTGAGGAATCACTCCACTTCTTAGGGATGATATTCGACCGTCGGCTAACTGGCGGGTTCACACAAGCCACCTACGATAGAGATGCCTCCAGATTTCAAATATTTTGTGGTTTTTGACAAAAACGACATGGGGAACCCCCGCGGGTAGGGGGACGGAGAATACTCCCGCAGTATGCCTGCTTGTCGTAAGAGGCGACTTAAAGTGCGGGGAGGTGAAACCCCGAAAAATACCCCCAGGCAGCAAAGGGATGCGTCCGGTCTGTTTTGTGGGTCCACTGTCTGTGTGCGGCCATTCCAGCAGGCCTGCGATCCACCCGCATGTTAGCCGTGTGCGGAGACCCGTAAGGGGGAGAAGGGGATCCTGGTGGGTGAGATTCTGGAACTCAGCCGGGTGTCGGAAGCCCGGTATGGGCCGGAGTTCAACACCCCACTTCGGCGCTGGATTCCCTGTAAACGGGCGGTCAATATCTAGCCAGTCTTGATCAATCGGCTTATCGACACGTTTCGATGGCGAGTGCTGGAGTGACGGGGGTCTGTGTAGGGCGGCCAAAGGTGTATGGGTTTGGAGGGCCCATGCACTGGAGGCCCCACCCGAATCAGGCCCCCTAAACAATGGTGCTATATCCCTTGGGTAGCCCTGGCGACCACACCGGTTTGCGGTGTGGCGTCCCGAATGTGTGGCTCCGTGGTGGGTGGGGAGCCCAGGGGACGAATTCCTAATTTTCATGGAGACAATCTCACTCCCTCCAAATAAAAGATCCCGCCCGGATACTGGTGGGGGAGAAAATATTTTCAAGAAGAGCATGCGCTATTTGGTACTCAAATGTGCGAAAGATGGCGAGACACTTAAAAAGGTGGCTCCCTTCTTCATTAAACGGTCCTTGTCTGCGGTCATCCCTGGAGAACCTCACTCAGTCAAAAAGCTTAGAGATGGTACACTATCGATTGAGACGGCAAATGTAAACCAAGCAGAAAAACTGCTCAAAGTGAAGAAACTCCACGATATCCCGGTCACGGTAGACATCCACCGCACCCTAAACACTTCTCGGGGAGTTATAAGCCATTATGATCTCCTCTACGTTGAAGTAGATGAAATTAAGAGAGAAATGGCCCCACAAGGTGTAACGGACTGTCGTCGACTTACGACTAGTAGGAACGGTGAGACGATTAACACAACATCTGTGATCCTCACGTTCGCTCTCGATAAGCTCCCCGAGAAAGTGCATCTAGGCTACAATTCGGTACCAGTGCGGCCATTCATACCCAACCCCATGCGTTGCTTTCAATGTCAAAAGTTCGGCCACATCGCACCGCGATGTGAGGGTAAGGCCACTTGCCCGCGCTGTGGCAAGGACAAGCATGAGGGCGACGTGTGTTCCTCCGATCCTTTCTGCTTAAACTGCGAGGGTTCGCATCCAGCGTACTCTCGTGATTGCCCTGTGATGAAGGATGAAAGAAAAATTGTGGAAATTAAGACCTTGGATAAAATCCCGTATGGAGAGGCGAGGCAGAACTATCGGAGTCTCATGGCCCCTACCTTTTCCCGATCTTGGGCAGGTGTAGCAGCAACCCCCAAGAAAATGTGTACCATCTCCACACAGACCGAAGAAATAAAACCCACGAATAGCGTAAAAGATTCTAATGTACCGAAGATATGCCCCATAAAGCCACGACGAAGATATCGGCCGAGCCGGCTAAGGCTCAAAATCCGGCAAAGACGAACGCCACCAGTTCGGGTTCTCCAGGTAATAACCCGAACAACTCCACCCCGGCCACGAAAATCAGGCGTGGAAAATCTCAATCCCCCGGGCCATCTGGTCCGGCCCGGCAGAGCCAACCAGAGTCGATGGAAGAAGATGAATATGTCTCTGAGTCGGAGGTCCGCCGGGCTAGGTCTAAGGGGAGGAGACATCGCATAAAGCGCTGATTCTCCTACTGTACTTAATGCCCCTTTTTTTATTTTAAAATTATTTATTACTCACCTTTTATGGTTTTTATCTTACAGTGGAACTGTAATGGTTTTTATCGGCATAAGGAGGAGCTGGCCATTTTAACTAGCGAATTTAACCCATGTTGTGTTTGTCTCCAAGAAACGCATTTCAAAATGGCGGAGAAGGGGATTTTAAAAGGTTTTAACGTTTTTAGATTTGACGAAATCATTGGCCAACGAGGCCATGGTGGAGTTATGGTTGCTATTCGGGAGGCCCTTTACACCTCCCCAGTGCACCTAAACACGCCGTACCAAGCGGTGGCAGTCACCGTGTACGCCCCCGAGGCGATCACGCTATGCAACGTGTACCTGCCCGAGGGTGCACCGGTCACTCAATTTTACCTGAATGCTCTTGTCCGTCAACTACCTCAGCCGTTTATTTTACTAGGAGATTTTAACGCCCACGATCCTCTTTGGGGAAGCCCAAGAAGGCAATGCAATCGTAGAGGACGGATTTTATCCTCCTTTATTTTAGATAATGACTTGGTTTTATTGAACAATGGGGAAAAAACCCGTTTTAATTCTTTTACCGGCGACTCTTCAAGCATTGATTTGTGCATTGTATCGAGCGCCATAAGTATAAAATTTAACTTATCCGTTCATGACGATCTCTGTGGGAGCGATTACCTCCTACTTCTTATTACCAAGGAACGGCATTGTAACCCTAGTTTTATACGGACAAGCAATTGGGCTATCCAGAAAGCAGATTGGTCGCTTTTCAGAAACAGTTTTAATTTCAAATATGACGAAACACGTGATAGTGTTGACAATATTAACAGTTTGACTAGCAGTATAATACAAGCCGCACGCGCCAGCGTACCACGGTCTCGCGGTACTGCGATGAGACCTCAAGTTCCGTGGTGGAATGATGACTGCGCGAAAGCTATCCGCCAACGTAAAAAGGCGTTGCGGATTTTTAACAAATATCCGACGGAAACTAATCTATCCTCATTCAGGCGCTTGAGAGCGAAGGCACGACAGGTCGTGAGAGACGCAAAAAGAGCTTCCTGGATGGAATTTGTGTCGGGTGTGAATAGCAGGACTCCACTTGCACAGGTGTGGCGTAAGGTGAAGAGTATCTCGGGCAATCACCACCAGCTGGGAATAACCTACCTCAAGGATGGTGGCGATATTGTGACCTCAGCTCCTGAGATTGGTGAGGCTATTGGCCGCTCGCTCGCCGATACGAGCAGTAATAGAAATTACAATCCCACATTTTTGGGAATTAAATTACGAGTAGAAGCCTCACCAATCAACTTTCGTGACATCCGCTCTCATGAAGATTATAACCTTCCGTTTTCCCTTAGGGAGCTACAATCAGCCGTTGATGACTCCAAATTCACGGCTCCGGGATTGGATGAGGTCCACAACGCCTTTCTCCGGAATATTCCGACGACGGCAATGTTAGAGGTCCTCCACACTCTCAATCACCTTTGGAGAGACGGTGCATTCCCGTCGTCCTGGCGTGAATCAGTAGTCATACCCATACCGAAGCAGGGCAAAGATCGTTCTGACCCGAATGGTTATAGACCTATATCACTGACTAACTGCCTGGGCAAGTTAATGGAAAGAATGTTTTACCGACGGCTTATTTGGTGGCTAGAGCGCCGAAACCTTCTCTCCGATATTCAGTTTGGATTTCGTAGAGGCCGGTCCACGATCGATCACCTGATAAGAATAGATAACTACATCCAGGAAGCCTTTCTTCTCCGCCAGCATGTTGTCAGCGTCTTCTTTGACATAGAGAAGGCATATGACACTGTCTGGCGGCGAAAAATATTGAACACTTTGCACGAATGGGGTCTCAGGGGTAATCTACCCACTTTTATTCAGAATTTTTTATCCGATCGGGTGTTTAAAGTTAGAATTGGTCAGTTCCTATCCGTAGCATACAGCCAAGATAATGGGGTTCCACAAGGGTCAGTTTAAAGCGTAACACTTTTCGCCGTGGCAATCAACGATATCGTTGATTGCATTAAGTCACCGGTGATAGGGTCTTTGTTTGTGGATGACTTCGCGATATTCTGCAGGTCATCTTATCTTGCCTCTGCTGCTAGACTCACCCAACTTACGCTGAATAAATGGAGAAGTGGACCCAAAGGAGCGGATTTAAAATCTCCTTGGAAAAAACAAAATGCATTCACTTTCACCGGATTAGGGGGCAACACATCCGTCCGCCGCTACATTTAGGAGGGAAATACATTCCATTAGTGGACTCCAACCGTTTCCTGGGACTTGTATTTGACTATCGCCTCAACTGGAAGGTTCAAATTAGTGTCCTAAAAAGAAAATGTACAAATGCGTTAAATATTCTGAAATTTCTAAGTCACTCATCCTGGGGAGCTGACTGCAATACGCTGATCTTACTATACCGGACGCTGATACGGTCTAAACTAGACTACGGTTGTTTTGTGTATTCCTCCGGTCGGGAGTCATACTTGCGCTCACTGACATCGGTTCACAATGCTGGAATACGGTTAGCTACCGGGGCGTTCCGTACGAGTCCAGTGCAAAGCATCTATGCGGATGCAGGAGAACCGCCCTTGTCCCATCGGAGAAACATGCTTATGTGCGGCTATGTAGCAAAAATTTTATCTATGAGGATTCACCCTTGTTTTAACCTTGTTTTTAAACCCCGCTATTTAGAACTTTTTAACCGTCGAACCAGAGCCACTAGGCCTGCAAGCATGCGATTCAACAGTTTTATATCCGAGCATCAAATCACGCTTCCTGAAGTATATCCTGGCTTTCCCAAACATCCGCCATGGGAAACTCCCGCTCCTAAAATCAACATGGGACTCACTCAGCGCAAGAAAGATCTAACCACTACTCTGGAATACCAGCGTCAGTTTTATCTCTATCTTCACTGCAACCCAGGTATCGTGCCAGTTTTTACAGATGGCTCTAAGTCTGACGCTGCCTGTGCCTGTGCATTTGTCTCATCCCACCATGGAGCCATCAGGGCGAGGTTGAATCCGCTGAGTAGTGTTTACACAGCGGAACTCCTCGCAATAAAAATGGCTCTAGGAGGGATAGAAGGGAACAGTGGCTCCTTCTTCATATGCTCGGACTCTCTTAGCGCCCTGAACTCCATCTCTAGCTTTTCTTCAATGCACCCACTCGTTCAAGATATACAAACTGCTTTGATATCCCTTAGCAGAAGGGAAATATCTGTATCATTCCTTTGGGTCCCAGGGCATGTGGGTATCCCTGGAAATGAAAGAGCGGACGCTTTGGCGAAGGAGGTACTTGACTTGGAGGATATAACTCTGACGCTGGTACCATACGAGGACCTTAAGGCTATCTTGAGAAAGGTAGCCCTAGAAGAGTGGAAAGATATATGGATGAACGTAGAAAATAAACAACTGCGCGGGGTGAAATCGGTAGTGTCAGCGTGGCCCACATCCGTCAGGAAGAGTCGCCGGGAGGAAGTGGTCATCACACGTTTGAGGATAGGGCATTGCCCTTTGACTCACTCCTTTCTCTTCACCGAGGAGAAACGACCACCTCGCTTTGATGACTGCGACTGCCCTCTCAGCGTTCGGCATATCCTGACGGAGTGTGACAAATACCGATACTTGCGTCTTCTTATCGTTCTTATCGTTTTAACCTCGGACAGGACTTTAACTCATTAACAATCTCTTTTGCATTCTTAAATGGCACACACGGGTTTCACACGGAAGGAAACGTGGCAAAAAGGGGTCTAGACTGACCCGTAATTTGGGTCAATATGGACGTGGCAATACTTATGTGCACAACGAACTTGGTGTGGAGCGGGAGAACAGAGTCGAGTGCGTTGCACCGCTGGGTTCTCGAGATGGGCGTGGAGACAGGAACTCAAGCAACTCCTGTTGCGAATAAAGGCACGCTTTCGGCCCACTGGAACTCAATCCTCGTTGGTTTCGGGATGTGGCAGCCTGCTATTCTTCCTGCAGTTTCGTCGCCCTAATCCACCAAAAAACCTGCACCGCTTATTTCGGGGGCGACGATTGAAGTCCGCGTCTTTGCTCCTTCTCCAATATCTCTCTCTTTGTAGTTCTCCGCCCTTGCATCATCGCTCGCCTGACCGTACTCTTCACGGTCTGTATGCCCACTCAATACCATTCCCCCACTCCCCACACACACCTGCCCTTATACCCGCCGATCCATCACGTGGTGCGAAACCACTTTACACCAATCACCGAGGTTCATACATTTTTTAGTACAATCGCGAATCACCATCGCTTACACATCGTGGCATGATTCACCTCCACACCCCCATCTTACTAATACTAAGGATGTACATGAGTCACTCCCTTGACTTTTGAGGTCTGTGTTCACTCCGAGCACAAAATTGGGAAACAACCCCGGTCGCGACAAACATGCCTGAATCACGCGGGGGGAAAGAACGTATTACGAGAAGACGGCGGTCCGTCTCAAAAAAAAATAAATAAATAAAAAAAATTAAAAAAATATATATATATGTATGTATATATATGTGTATATATATATGTATATATATATATATGTATGTATTTATATATGTATATATATATATATATGTGTGTGTGTGTGTGTGTGTGTGTGTATATATATATATATATATATATATATATATATATATATATATATATATATATATATATGTATATATATATATTGTGACGGTATGACCCGCACAAGTTACGTTTCATTTTTTATTCCATTTTTCGTTTCGGATGTTCCCTGTCTCGAGCTTTTGCTCGCTCATATTTCGCGGGCACAGCATTAGACGAGCGGCCTCACTTTCAACTACAATAGGGGTTTCGCATGTCATTTTGTGTTTGTCACGTGAACGGCCGTATAAAACGGGCCCGGCGCAAGGCGTCTTGGAGATATGTTGGTGCAAGGTGCGTGGAGATATGTTGGTGGAAGGTGCGAGGAGGCAGTCCCATGTACTCCGTAGTCTGGCAGCAAAGTTCAGCAGAGCACCGGGGAGCAAGATAGAGAGAGAGAGAGAAAAGAGGGCCGAGGTGCAGTGTCAAGGAGATTCGTCACGTCGTCTAACGCCAATACGCCGATCATCCAGAAAACCTCAGGCAACCAAAGACCTGTGGGTTGATGACGCGCCCAGCGGTGAATTCGACGTGGAGCCACAGCTTGACACATAAGTACTCAACAAATCCCCTTCTCCCTGGATAGTGAATTATCCACTCTTCCTGCTCCAACCAGCATTTCTCCACCGAAGAAGACACCTCGAGTGGAGGGGATCGCAAGTAATAGTGACTCAGGAACAATTCCACTTAACGTTACTAAGCTTGTCACAAAGCAAAAAGCTGTATAATTATTCTCCCGTCCTTGCGATTTGTGTTTTAAATCCCACTAGTGCTGGACACTTTCGCACGATCGGACGCGGAGCATGTAAAATTCAAGGTGGACAATCAACTCGACAATAAGAATTGTAGTAGAGATTCTTACAGAGGCCATTGTGAATTTTGTTATGTGTTAGTGTTAGTTTTTTGGTGGGTTATTGCGTTTTTGTGTTCTCTTTCCATCAGTGTGTCATTCAAACAGATATTCATTTCATCCCTCATTAGATTTAAGGAGAAAGTTACCTATGTTTATTTTTTATTCTGCCAATAAATGTCTAAAACCATTCACAATCTGAACGAGGTCGTTTCGTCTTTGCTGTGCTTCGCACTGAGCTCCAAAATTCCCGTATTCTCCTTCTCTTTCGTGATCGCGTGCCGTAGAACCCACGTGGTTTTCCTTTCAGTAAGACTCGTCCGCCGTCGACCCGCTGCGGGTCAGTGGACTACGTGAAGGTATGCACTATCGCAGCTGGTTTCTAACCAGTGGGGCCGGGGATCGAAATCGTCCAACATCAGAGTTGGCGAGCTCGTCCGATGGTACGTATCGTCACATCTGGCGCCCAACGTGGGGCCCACAATCCCGTCCTATGGTGCGTATCGTCACAATATATATATACATATATATATGTATATATATATATATATATACATATATATGTATATATATATACATATATATATGTATATATATATATATATATATATATATATACATATATATGTATATATATATACATATATATATATATATATATATATACATATATACATATACATATATATATATATATATATATTATTTATTTTTTTTTTTTGTGACGGAACGCTAGCGTTCGGCATATCCTGACGGAGTGTGACAAATACCGATACTTGCGTAGCAGGCTGCAGTTAGCGGGAGACATAAAGTCGATCCTAGGCGATGACTCAGATGTTCTCAACCGCGTTTTATCATTTTTAAATGAAACTGGCCTTTTTAGCAGTATTATAAGGATGTAAAACCTATTGTAATTTTGACTAAGAGTACATATTAACAATTTTATTTTAATACCAATATATGTAACATATATATATATATATATATATATATATATATATATATATATATATATATATATATATATATATAGTGACGGAACGCTCTCTGCGTAACCCACGGAATCTCCCGGTCGTTTTTGATGTTGACCGTGGCCAAGCTCCTCAATCGGCAGACTAATAAAAAATTTGAGACAAATCTTACAGGGGGGGGGCGTCTTTGCACGGGTGAGTGGCAGCTACGATTACCGCGCGGGTCGTTGGGTCTGGAATGACACTTAGATGGAAAGACACGGCTCACATTGACAATAGAGCGTAGATTTATTGGACAAAAAAAGACATAAAAATGATAACCCTTTATGCAATGACTGAGAGAAACATAAATGAAACATGAACCCTTAAACTTACGTGCTAGAAATACTTAATCCTAATGAACTTGACTAATACTTTTGAATTTGACTAATTATAATGAGTTTACAAGAAATATAACAAAAAAATGAAGGGAGAGTCTGAACTTGGTGACAATCTCCTTGAATGTACCGACTTTACAAGTTCCACGTCCTCAAAACGAGCTTTTAAGTCTATGGGCAGAAGTTATAGGACGGGAATGATTGATACAATGAGAGCAAGTGACGTTAGGAAGGTAGAGATTATCTTCTTGGAGGTCTCTCTTCTCGAAAGGGGAAATCACTCATTAACAATGGGGATTCCGCTTCTTTACGACACTTGGGAAGTCACCACCAACGGTAACAGGGGAGCGTATGCGATCAATTCACGATCGCGGCAGACGGGAGTAGGTTAGAGGGCGTATACTTATGAAGAGTTGAAATGGACGCCCGCTGCTTAGACCGAAATTCCTGGTCCTTGCAAACTGCTGCCACGTGGCGCGATGTGTCCTCCGCCAAATAGGTACCACCTCTGTAGGATACCGGCGTGTCACGACCAGTGCAGGCCACGTGTAGGGCGTCTCTCTCTTCCCCCCCCACTTCTCTCCGCTCGTCCGCTGACTCGCTGCTGCTCGCGTTGTGTGTCGAGAGGTCCGTACTCGACGGTAGTTCAGTGAGTTCTCTCTCGATGAGGTTGCTTTACCTCACCAAGAAAACTTTCGATCGCGCTGGCTTCGCGCGACCGTCTTACAACTAAAGACAAGACACTGTACATATATCCGCTGCAGGGCGGTAAATTCAAACACTGCTGTGAGCCGTGTATTCCTCCTGTGATTCACCCGAGGGAACCCGAAACCACATAACCGGGAATCGCCTCGGACAGGCGGACCGTTCACAAGGTCCGAGGATTTTTATAAACATGACGTGTAGTGGTGCAAAATGACCATGTTGTCGACGCACCCTATAAACCAAATACTACTACTACTACTCCTTCCGGGTGAATCTGATAAGAGGCCTCCCTATAGTTTAATGGAATTCTCTTCAGCAAATCGGGATGATTAGAGCACCGTTTTCGGAGCCTAAAACCTCTGCCAAACAATGCAATCATTTCTTCTTGGATTTTCTGAGCCTCCTCGATCGAGTTGCTGCCATTGAGGAGATCATCAACGTAGAAATCTTTCATCACTACTGTCGCTGCGCGGGGAGCACGATGCGATTCCTCTAGGGCCAATTGCTGAAGACATCTTGTCGCCAAAAACGATGCTGAGGCCGTACCGTATGTCACTGTGGTTAAGCTGTAAGTTTCAGTTGGCGCACCTTCTTCGTCTCTCCGTAATACTCGTTGCAAATTGGTGTCAGATGGATGGACCTTGATTTGGCGATATATTTTTTCAATATCATCCGTCATTGCATATTCGTGTGTCCTAAATCTAATAATGATGTTGAGCAGATCATCTTGAATGGTACATGAAGAGGGACAGCATCGCCCATTACAGATTCCATCTACACCTGGATCTCTGCAGGGAACTGAGTTGGACGGAATGGACAATCTTCGGCAACTAAGTGCGCGAGGAGGTGCCCGAGGAGGAGGAGGATTCGGAGGTGGAGGAGGAGATGCCCAAGGAGGGGGAGATACCCGAGGAGAAGCCGGCAAAGGAGGAGGAAGAAAAAAAGGTGGAGGAAGAAAAAAAGGTGGATGGACCGAAGCGGGTGGTGCGAGGGAGACCCCCGCGGACGATTGAGGATGCGTCGGCAAAGGAGAATATGCTGGTGCGGGGGCCCGCAGCAAAATTGGGAGATCGCGTCATCAGCGTGGAGACCGGAGATTGTCACTATGACATCTTGCTGCCCACCGACATGACCGGGACCGACTTCTCCCTGACCCTAGAAGTCGGCAAAAGACACATTTGTGATTTTCTTGTCGGGGATCGGACGACGTCTTTGATCGGGTGGAGTTCCCTTTTCCGGATTCAAAAATTCGGAAGGTGTGCACCAGAGATTCAACATCGTTCCACTGGCATCTCTAGAGGATCCGAATGAACGCAGCCAAGCGGAGGATCAGATGCCCGTCCTTACTGTCGACATTTTCAGCGTCCAGGAGGAGGGAGTCCGTATGCTTGGACTCTGCCTTCGTCATTTCAAAGGGACTGCCGCTGGGTTTTTCAAAACCCGTGCTGAGCACCGACAACGTGAAATCTCTGATTGACTACTTACCCGTGCCAGGCGAGGATTCCCTAGTGAAGACGTTAGTGTTCACTTTCAAGTATTCGAAAAGAGACGTTTATTAACCATATAAATTGCTACTAATAAATGTAAAAAATATATTGAAGTAATAAGTCTCAAATGTTCGAAGGATTGATGACTCGTTATGATTAAACCTCTCCTAATAATATATATATATATATATACATATGTTAGAACGAGCGCCGCGCCTCTTCGGCTCTCCTTGGCGAACCTCTGTTACCTTCTGGATCAGGCTGCTGTCCTCTCTCTCTCGGACCCGTCTTCTTCTTCGGGAACTCGGCAGTAGCGAGGATTTAAGAATAGTAAACCCTCTCACCTTTTTAACACCCTTTTATTAACTTGACAATTACAAAACCTCCCAGGTCTGACCGTTCTCTCGGCCACGCTAATTGTCTTGATGTCCTTCTCGCGGACAAATCACTCACGAACACACTCTACCGTACGGACCGAACTCTCTCGCGGTCGCACGTTGACTGTTTGTTCCCGCCAGCCGTGCCTGTCGGCGCGTCGTAACTCCGGAGGTCCCCTTGACGTGGTTCCTCCCGGCTTTACTAGAGGGAACCACTTCCCCGGGTACTCGGCAAATCGCGCTGCGTAACAGTCGGCCCTTCCTGACAATAGGACCGTCCCCGGTCCTCTGCCTGTTGTCTTTGCCATTTGGGATGGACGGGCTGTCGCAGTCGTCTGCTTCTGCGGCAGGGCTGTTTTCTTCCTCGACGTCATCCGCTTCTGCTGCCGGGCTGTTTTCTTCCTCGACGTCATCTGCTTCTGCTGCCGGGCTGTTTTCTTCCTCGACGTCATCTGCTTTTGCTGCCGGGCTGTTTTCTTCTTCGACGTCATCTGCTTCTGCTGCCGGGCTGTTTTCTTCCTCGACGTCATCTTCGACATTCAGGGGGGGGGCAACACCAGGGTTTCATACGGTCTGAACTAAACACTGAATTGAAGGCACGTTGAGTGCGTTTTGTCCCTGGAATATCACATAGGATGTACCTGTCCTGTGAGAGACTGGGCACTCGTGCCAATCACCACCAAACTCCAACTCGACCGTGTCCGGGCCGCAAGTCTCCTTATATACCCAAGGCCGGCGAAGATGGCCGACCTAGGCATAAAGAGGAGGCAGTACGGTCCGTGATGGACGGTCGGCGAGATTGGCGGCAGTTGGCTCGAATCTCCAGGACGCCACACGCGTCGGATCCTTTATTATACGAAGAAACAGTTCACAATACAAATCGTCTTCGAACATAAGTCCTTTCCCTTTCTTAAGGGCGGACAAAACGGCCTTGTTATCCGTATGAACAATAAAATTAACATATTCGGGAGAGTTATTGTACAGAAATAAGGTGCCCCGGAGGGCCGCAATAGCTTCCGCGTGGTATATGGGGAGTTCATGTGGGAGAAGCTGCGCAGATTCGAGTTCAAGAGCAGGGCAGACCATCGCCCATTGCCACGGAGTGGCATCCACGTAAGCGTCAATGGACACAGTGAACTGCGTAAGGTGTCGCACCCGGGAGAATATTCCGTGGTCATAGAAGATCTGGAGCCATTTGTCCGTCTCTGATACACGTGCGAAATCAGGAAGTATGGGAGACGGAGAATGTAGCAGGCCCAGGAGATGAAGCCCGCGGCCTTTGGCAGGTCTAAGGCACGGAGGCGAGGAATGATACACATAGTGAAATGGAGTCCGTTAACGCGGCAGGGGTGAATCGAAGGGTGGATGCACCAGTGTCAATGTGGACACCAAGATAGGGAATCCGCTTTTGCGGATGGAGAACAGACTTTGCGAGGTTGAGTGTAATACCAAGGTCCTCCTGTAAGAAGGGGAGCACTTGGTGGAATAGACGGCGGCTTTCGGAGAGAGGAGTGAGCACTACCAACCAGTCATCCAGGTACGGGATGATCGTAGCACCGAAGGATCGGAACACTTCCATGGAGACAGCCCGCGCCCAGCGCTGCATAATAGCCGGGGCCAGGCAGTGGCCCATCGGCAACCGGATGAAGGAGTAGTACTTTTGGCCCGCCCGGATCCCATAGAACTGTCGATGAGCTGGTTGTATTTTCAGCTGGAAAAACGCGTCCTTAAGGTCCAGCTTGCACAAGTAGGTGTCGGGCGGGATGGAAGCCACGGCCATGGCCGCGTCTTTTAATTTAAAGGTTGGCTTGCGATAAAAGGGGGTCCACGGGGAGAGGTCGTGGATAAGACGAACGCCTCCTGATGCCTTGGGGATCAGGAAAGCGCGGAAGGCACACACCGGCTTTTCGTGAGACAGCACTCCGCGAAGAACAAGATTATCAAGATAACTTATGAGCTGAGGGTCATCCCCAGAGTTGAAGTAGGGCATAGGAGAGTCTTCGGGTCTCGGGATGTTTGCCCCACGAACCACTAACTCTAGAAAGGAGGGTTCAGAGTAGGGAAAACACTTAACGGCAGGGAGGAAGGAGGTATCCGGACTCACGTGCGTCGGCACCCTGTCGGGCTGTCGAACGAGATCTTCCCAGGGCAACATCCCGGGACACCCAAACAAGCTGACAATATCCTTGAGTGCCTCGCAGACCGGTTTCGTCTCTGTGTCCTTCACGGCTCTCAGTACAACGAATTTTGTGAAATTATCTTGATAAGCTAGAACGTACTCGTGTCCCTTCTTGCTTCGTGGAAATGGTCCCAGATGGTCCACATGAACTGTATGGAACGGAGTGGTCACCCTCTCAAATGTGTGCAGTGTACCCTCCTTCATCCCTCCTGCCCTCCTGTGATATGCGCATTCGATGCAGGCCGCTATGTATTTTTTCACTCTCTTCCTCATTTTTGGAAACCAAAATTTTCTTCTTATATGCTCAAGAGTCTTCTCCTCCGCATAGTGCCCCATGTCGTCGTGGCTGCTTTTTATAATTCGCCAGATCGTCTCCTTCGGGACTACCCACTTGGCTCCTTCGTCTGTCTTGCGGCACACCCGATTGTCCCTTATTATGTAATCATTTAGTATCTGACGTTCGTCATTTCTTTCAGCGGGTTTTCTTAGTATTTCATGTATTCTTTTTATCTCTGTGTCTTGCAGCTGCATTGTCAGAAGCCAATCCGACTCATCAATCCGCAAGGTGAATATTTTTAGGCCAGCCGTCTCCGGTTCTCTCGCTTCGTCGACTGGATTCCGGCTGAGGGCATCAACATGACTCATACTCTTTCCTGACCTGTACTCCACGGTGAAATCGTATTCCTGTAATCGCAACCACCACCTTGCGATGCGGGGAAGCATCTCCTTCTTCATCATCGTGGTTTTCAATGCATTGCAATCGGTCATCACCTTGAACTCCCTGTTCAAAAGATACATCCGAAACTTGTCAATAGCTTCCACCACGGCCAACGCCTCAAGCTCGTAACTGTGATACATTCTCTCCGCCTCTGTGGTCTGTTGACTATAATAAGCAATAGGTTTTAGCGTTTCACCGTCTCGACTCTGTAGCAGGATTCCGGCTAAGCCACTCTTGCTGGCGTCGGTGTGCACTTCGTGTACTGCCTGCGCGTCATACAACGCTAATGTCGGGCGTTCCACCAATCTTTTCTTTAATTCTTCAAATGCACTCTGCTGCTCTTTTCCCCACTCAAAGGCTACATCCTTCATTGTTAGTCGCGTCAGAGGTCTACTAAGAATCGCGAAACCTGGCACGAATCTTCTAAAAAAACTAGTCAGCCCTACAAACTGCCTGACTTCGTGAACATTAGCGGGCCTACGAAAATCTCTGACTGCCCGGATTTTTCTCTCTCCCGGTTTTATCCCTTTTCTACTGATCTCGAAGCCCAAATAGTCCACCTTGTCCTTGAAGAATTCGCACTTAGATGGCTTCAACGTTAGTCCCACCTGTTTCAGCACCTCGAGTAATCTGGCTACTTTTTCCATGCTGTCGACGCACCCTATAAACATAATACTACTACTTCTCCATGCCTTCTTCCACCGTCTTGCTCGGAATCAATACGTCGTCCATATAAACTAGAACATCTCCGGGTTTTTTCTTCCTAATCACTTGATTCATCATTTGGTTAAATGCCGCGGGTGCATTTACAAGGCCAAAGGGGACCTTTGTGAACTGATACAGTCCCTGGGTTGTTACAAAAGCGGTCATCGGTCTCGACTCAGCAGCTACGGGAATTTGGTAGTAACCTGATGCAAGAGCAAGAGTGGTGTAATACCTGTTTCCCGCAAGTCTGTCCAGCTGTTCATCTAGAGCGGGCATCGGAAACTTGACCTTCTTCGTCTTCCGGTTCAATTCCCTGTAGTAAACGCAGAGCCGGTTCTCACCACTGGCTTTCTTAACTAGCAAAGCTGGACTTGCGTACTCTGACGTTGATTCCTCTATGATGCCCAATTCCAACAACTGGTCGACTTCCTTCTGCATCTCCGCTCGTTGAGCATAAGGTAGACGATACGGTCGCAGATTCACTGGGTGTCCATCATTTACCTCTATCTCGAAGCTGTCCACCTTTGCCGTACCCAATTCGCTCATCTTTGTAGCAAAGCATTCTCTGAATTTGTTCACCAGCACACATACTGATTCTTTCTCCTCTTCCGTTAAGTTGTCGTTGATGTTGATCTCGGTCCTTTTAATCGGTTCCTCTTCTTTCACCGACAAAACCTTTAGTTTTTGCTCTTCATTTTTTTCATTAGAAAGTCTCGTAATCCGAAGCTTTCCGTATTCCTTTTCAACTCGGACATCCCTCTGGTCTAGAGCACTCCGTCCGATAATAATGGCATCATCTTGTGAATAGTCCGGAACAATTAACACCTCAACGTTGAAGTCCACGTTGTCCACTTTAAGGGTCGTTTGCTTCGAACCGACGACCTGGCAACCTCCACATCCAAATCCGGTTAAGCGTTTCAGACTTTTCTCGTACTTCAATCCGTTCTTCTCTGCTACATCTTTCCTCATGGTCACTACTTCGCTGCCCAGGTCGATAAACCCAATGATACGTTCATTGTTAATCTCCACCCATTTATGATATTCGTCCTTTACTTCCTCATTTGCACAGCTGATTAACTTGACGTTTCTCCCCCTCTCAGGAGCCTGTACATTTCTTTGATTTGCCTGCGGGCACGCCTTTATAATGCTCCTTGTGATTCCACTTGCACACGCTTATATTGCCCTCGATGGCAAGAGGGGGTGTCGGGGCACACACACTTAGAAAACTAAAATGAGGGAGAATACACCTAGGGACTCGTCTTCGACACTGACCTTCAGTCAACACACACACAGTCATTCACTCGCACACTCATAATTCCTTGCACTCCTCGGTTGGGGGAAGGGAAGGAAAAAAGGAGGTGGGTAGGGGTGATGACTGGGACGTGGAGGCCAGGACTGGGACGGCCGATCCGTCACAATATATAAATATATTGTGCCGGTCCCACCTCTCTGGAAAGCTTCCCCCCCCACCCCTGCAACTTCCGAAGACGCCAGCACAAGCGAGGTTAGCAAGCAGGGCGGCACACACGTAATTATTTTTATCTGAGTCAGAGGAACCACAAACCTGCCTCCACCTCTCCCCCTCCGATCCATATGCGGGAACGTGAGATTTCAGGCGACCAGCGCAGTTTGATTCGCTTAAGGCTCTGAAAATGAAGGTACTAGAAAGAATCACGGAGGAAGGTGACGGATTTCCCCCCTCGAATAACAGAATACCAGGCCAATTTCCTTTTAACATTCACAAATTTAATTAGCCAATCACAAGAACATGAAATAACCCCTAGAAAAACACAATAATACCCTTTCAATGGTATTACATTAAAGAAATCGCAATAATGAAATTTAAACACCCTTGAATAATACACAAATGGCCAAATAACTGACATTGAAATTTAAACACCCTTGAGCAATACCTTAAATTGCAACAATTGACATTGAAATTTAAATTGGTAGTTCACAGTGAGAGATTAATAAACGGTTCTTCTTCACGTTTACTTTCAAGAGAACACGAGGCACGCACCAAAGCACTTCTTTCAAGCTTCTCAAAGCTTCACACGGGGAAATAAGGGACAGGGTCACTTTGCGTGGTTTGCTTATGCGGTCCTTCAGGCAAGAATCAGCAGAGGAAGATTCGCTGTCCAACAGACGGTAGATAGCGTCTACAGGGTTACGGCAGGTACTTCTTTCCGTTATTCGATTCTCAGGCACCCAGGAACGGGCGTCGCGTCGTCCTTAGCAAAGGCCCTCCCCACTCTTCCTTTTCTCGGAAGACTTTGGCCTGTTCATTTCTCTCTGTTCCTCCAACCGTTCACCATAATTTCTCTCTATTCTTGAGCGAATGCACTCCCTTTTATGTCTTACTGCACACCCAGCATTCCCTGCGCTAAAGTCGTCTGCTCAGGGCATTGACAGCAGTGGCAGGGTGTGAGCAAGGCGAACTACTTATTCACCGTTCACTTATCCACTCATTCATTCAAACACACTCACCTCAATACACAAAAATAGGCCTTTTGGCTGCCAGTTAAGGGGTGCCGTCACAATATATTGTGTCGGCTGTTTCAATTATCCTAATTTTATCGGAATCTGGTCTGACACCTTTCTCTGATAAAATGTGCCCCACAAATTTGATCTCCTTGCGACCGAATTGACACTTGGTTAAATTAAGTGATATGTTAGCCTTTAAAAGCTTCTGAAAAAGAGCATCCAAATGGTCCAAATGTTCTCGAAAGTTTGAGGAAGCAATAAGTATATCGTCCACGTATACAGTCAAACATTGACTGAGTTCAGACCCAAGTATGGTATCTAAACACCTAATTCACGCGGCGCCACTATTTTTCAACCCGAAAGCTACGCGTTGAAATACATAACTGCAGGAATTGAACATGAAGCCGGTATACTTCTGATCTTCGGGATGTAATTCAATCTGCCAATAAGATGCAGTAAAATCAACGCACGAAAAAAATTTTGCTCCACGAAAACTTTGTAAGATTTCTTCTATTTTTGGAGGCACATCACTCTCCGGGATCGTCAGGCTATTCAAACGTCTAGCGTCCAGGCATAGACGTACCCTCCCATCCTTTTTCTTAACAACCAGCAATGGATTAACATATGCCGTTGCTTCTTTTCTGATAATCCCCTGGGCCAACATCTCATCAATTTTTTCCTGTACCTGCCTACTGTACGCATATGGAATAGGATAAGATTTTTGTACAAAAGGTTGGTCATCCGACAATCTAATTCTATGTTGGAAATCCAGAATTCGATTTGGGATTGAGGAAAATAATGGCTGATATTTTATTAAGAGGTGACGTAACTCATCCTTTTCACTGCTACTTAACTGAGTCGCACTTCTAACGACATTTTCTACTTCATCGGCATGTGATAACTTTTCTATAGAAAATATCCCCGTAGAATCGAACGTCTGATGGATTTTTATCGGCAATGTTACCACAGCGGAATCTGAACATTTCATTTTCACCGTTTTTTGATCAAAGTTAATTATTTTGTTATCCGTGAGAAAATCAATGCCGAGAATTAAAGGCTTGATTAAGTTTTTTACAACAAGGCAAACTACTTCGAATTCCCTCCCTTCAATGTACATGGTCAACAACACTTGTTGAGTTACAGGCAAAGATTTCTTGTTGTCGGCGTAAATAATTCGAGAGCGATTTATTGGAAAGGACGGTATTTTCGTCTTGATTTTTAACTCACTTAGGAATTCCTCAGAAATCGCTGATATCTCGCTCCCCGTATCCAACAATGCTGTGACGGGCACATTGTGCGTTATGAGGCTCACTTCCGGACACAAACGTCGCTCTGACATGAATCGCTCCCGATTGTGGCCTTCCCCCTCATTTTGCATTATTTCGCAAGTCGACACGAAATTAAATACCACCTCCGTCTGTGTGTCATCGCCCGGTTCGCGGAGGTCGTTCACTCCGGGCGCTTGGGGTTTAAAGGATACGTCTCATCATTGCCCTCGTGTGTATTGACACGTGCGGGATTTGCCGACTCACCGGAATTGCGCCCTACAAATGACCTCCCCTGTACACGTTCACGACCACGCTGTGATCCAAATCTACAACTCACCGTATTCACTTTTGGATTTCTATAATTTGGTTGGGACCTTGTATCGCCCGAGGGCGTCTGCGGTGGGTATCTAGCACTCCCGGATGCCACTGACTCAATGGATTGATCATATAAACCTAGTAAAATAATCAATCGTTCAACTGTTAATTGTTCTGTTGACTTAAAGTGATTTTGAATCGTTAACGGAAATTGCCTAAC